>JAPYZI010004373.1:0-13923 GCA_030523105.1 Ophioninae sp. A BG-2022a
ATCACGAGGCGATTTTTATAATTCTGAGTTTTGAAAATCACGAGGCGATTTTTATAATTCTGAGTTTTGAAAATCACGAGGCGATTTTTATAATTCTGAATTTTGAAAATCACGAGGCGATTTTTATAATTCTGAGTTTTGAAAATCACGAGGCGATTTTTATAATTCCGAGTTTTGAAAATCACGAGGCGATTTTTATAATTCTGAATTTTGAAAATCACGAGGCGATTTTTATAATTCTGAGTTTTGAAAATCACAAGGCGATTTTTATAATTCCGAGTTTTGAAAATCACGAGGCGATTTTTATAATTCTGAGTTTTGAAAATCAAGCAGGTGTTTTATTATGTCCTAGTTAAAACTTTCGGGCAAACGAAAAAAGAAAATATATATTAACAAATAAAAATATGAAATTAAACGAAATTAATAACAAAATAATAAAATAACACAACGAGATTAAAAAAAGAGAGGAACAGAGAGAAAAATAGTACACGCGCGTACTAATATTCGCGCTCGCCGTGGACATTCGGAAAGTCGATACTACGCGAATATAACGAATATGTATAGTGAGCTTACGTCGAGCCCCTAAGACAGCTCAACGCTGGTTATTCAATACCGCAAGAGAGAAAAACGGACGGAGCTGGTCAGAAGGGAAAAGAGAGAGAGAGAGAGGAGGAGAGAGTGCGAGGCGAGGGGGTGGGGGAGGACTCGATGTTCACTTGGTCGGTTCGACGACCATGTCTGCTCTGCAACGACGTAATACCCGAGGAATCGCACGCAGATACGTACGGTGAAAGCTGATAATAGCTCTTTTTGCTACTCTCGGATCCCTACGATTTAAGGGGTTCTCGAGAGCTTTGAATACCGAACCGTTTTGTTTATATAATTACTCGATGCAGCCGAAAATCGCAAAATTCAGTCGAAGGAAGAGATCGTGTGAAAATTCAAAATATTCAATGAGTTAAGAAGTTTTTTTGAAAAGCTCTCGTTGGTGAAAGCAGGAAAACGAGAAAAATACAATGTCGTGGTTTCCAAAGAAGCAAATTTGACGATCATGTTTTTTTTTTTTTTTTTTTTCTTTTTTTCGACGATCGTCGTCGATAAAAAGTAATCGGTTTATTTAAACAATTTATTCGACAATTGGTTAATATTTATTTAAACAATTTATTCGACAATTGTTTAATATTTATTTGAACAATTTATTTCCAAATTGTTTAACTTGTGTTTAAACAATTCGCGACCAAAAAAGTTTACCAGTTTTTTTTATTTTTACGAAATCTCTACGAAAAAGTTTGAAGAAAAACAAAAGAAACCCAAACAGGGAAGAAAAAGAGCCCGAATTTAAAATAACTTCAAACAGCTTCGAAAAATCAAAACGATCGGCTTAAAAAATCCCAACGGAAATCAGTGCATAGCTTTCGGTGCTAAAAAAAAAAATCGCGATGCCGCGACTTTGATCGAATCGCGCGCGATCGAAGCTATCGATTAATCACGATAAACGATCGGCCAAGGTAAATATACAATCCGATTTTTTTTTTTCTTCTCCCGATCTTCTACGATCTCCGTAAAATGAAAAACAAAAAAATGGTACACCAAACGAGAGGAGAAGGAGATTGGGAATATACGACCAGCTTGCAGAGGAGGCTTGATCGTTCAAAGGGGAAAGGGGGAGATGGGAAATTCGATCGACCTCCTCGTGACGATAATCGTTCGATGTTATCAGTTTCGTGTACACGTCGTAACGATATAGAAACGGGCGTACGATTTAATATGTAGAGAGAAATATATATGGAGAGAGAGAGGAGGAGACAACGAAAGAGAGAGAGAAAGATGACGATGATGATAGATTTTGTTATGCCCTATTAAAAAACTTTCATGCAACTGAAGATAATAACGAACAATATTAACAAAATAACAATATTTAAAAAAAAAAAACAAAAATTACCAATAACAGAAAATAAGAGAGACATGACGATGACGATGATGGATTTTATTTTTCCCTAGTAAAAAAAACTTTTAAAAAATACTAATACTAAACTTTAAAAAATACTAATACTAATACTTTAAAAATTACTAATAAAAAATAATATTAATAAAAAAAATACTAATGAAAGAAATTTAAAGTTTAACAAAACAATGTAACAAAAATGATCAAAAAACGTTTAAATAACAAAAAGAGAGAGGTGGAAAGATAGAGAGAGAGAGAGTAATCCCCCTTTAGGTCCAAAAATGAGCGCACCCGTAACTCGCGGAAACAGCGTCGGAGATCCGCGCAACATTTTCAATATTTCCACGCTTAACTCTTTCGCGAGTCGGGAATTTTTCCTCTCGCTCACGTAATCGAGAGAGCAACGATGTAAATTTAATACGTCCCGTTATGTGAAAAGTGTTGAGGCGTCGAACAACGAGATTCGACGAACCGGCGCGACCGGGATTGCTTATCGAGATTCCAAATATTTTGTGTTCTTTTTTTTCTCGAGAAAAAAGTATAAAAAATAAAGAGACGACAATCCGCGCCAGATTCTTGAGTCGAACAAGGCAAAACAAATAAAAAGAAATGTATAAAAACCACACACCGCGTAACGGTAATTGGAAGCGTTCCAACTTGTGTGTTTACGCTTGTTTTTATACGACTATTATTGTTCGATTGTATTGTTACTGTTTTTTTTTTCTTCTTTGTTTCGTTTTGAGATCTCGGCGAACTGAACAAAGGCAGGTTAAAAACAAAACGTGAAAATCGATCGTCGACATTTTTTTTGCGATTAGAATCGTTGTTCGTGATTTTTTTTTATGTAAAATACGGAACTTTGTAATGTAAATGTCATAAATAAATATAATAAATATATATAATAATATAAATATAATTTTATTTAATGATGAAGTATATATGTGTACAAAATTATTATTACATCGAATAGAACATCCGTTTGGTCTAGTCGATAAACCAAAAAAAGTATTTTTTCGATTTTTCTGTCGTTTTGGAAGATCGTTAATATTTCAAAAATTGCTCAAACGAATTCTCAACTATTCCGGATGAAAATTACCTCAAAGTTTGCTTCGTTGAAACTCAACGAAAATGTTTTTTTTTGTTTGGGTTTGTTTGGGTTAATGTTAAAAATTGAGACGCTGTCACAAACGCAGGTTTTTTATGAAATATCTGTCAGAATTTTTATCGAATCAAAGCTTAAATAGGACGAAATAAAATTTTCGAGAAGACGATGATGACGATGAAAAAAAGAGGGCGTTGGATTCCAACGAAAAAAAAATCGAACCCCGTGCATTGGGAGAATCGAGGGTTCTCCCTTTCGCGAACGGATCGGCCGAGGCCGAGAAATGCGCCAAGCGAAAAATTCGCGCGCCAACGGATTCGCCGGAAAGACGCGATAGGACGAGATAGGGAAGTCTCTGGTGGGTCTCGCCGAGCACTCGAGACTCGCCGCGTTCCCCTGACCCCGAACAACTCGCCCCGTCCGCATAACCGGCCAACTGACCGAACCCGCAAATTATTGTACGAGTTTCATCCCGACTCGAGTCCACTTCGTTCCGCCCTTACTTTTTCATGTGAATTTTATAATCCCGAAACGCAAAACGATTTTTATAAGAAACATACAACCCCGCGATTTTTATAAGAAAAATCGTAACGAAATTCTCGATTTTATTTATTTATTTATTTGTCTTTTTTATAAAAAAAAATCATAACGAAATTCTCGATTTTATTTATTTATCTTTTTTATAAGGAAATTCGTAACGAAATTCTCGACTTTATTTATTTATTTATTTGTCTTTATTATAAGAAAAATCATAACGAAATTCTCGATTTTATTTATTTATTTTTTTTATAAGGAAATTCGTAACGAAATTCTCGGCTTTATTTATTTATTTATTTTTCTTTTGTATAAAATAAAACGCAACGAAAATTCGATAAAATTATTCATTCACTTTGACAAAACGAGGCAAATTAAGAATGTAACTGTTTCGTCTTGGTTTTGGCCAATACTCGGATGGCCAAAACCAAGATTAATTATTTTTTACCGTTCCGTAATAAAAATTTTTCACTCCACACCGAAGGCGTCTCCCATTTTCGTTAATTTTTTTTTTTCGTTGCGTTTTCAACCATTGCGAAATGAAGAAAAAAAAAAACAAAAAAAATTATTTTCAACGAAGAAAGAAAATTAAATTTTCATTTTTCATTCGTAATTACAAAAAACGCGTAACCCGATAAATTTCTCGATGGAAAAAAAAAAATTCTTTCGTGTTTTCAATTCTTTTTAAATCTTTTTTTTCCTTCTTTGACGAAACATCGAAGAGGAGGGAAGGCACGTCGACGATACGGAAAGGCGGCGCGCGCATTCGAGACCGATTACGTATAGCGATCGCGTCGAGTGCACGTATAATTCTCGTGACATCCGTCTCGACCTCGTGAGAGTTCGTACGGAGCGCCGCCGCGCGTTATCGCGATAATTCGCCCGCGCGCGCGACCGAGCGCTCTCTCTTAACGAGCGACCCCGCGCGACGACTAATTAAATTACGTGTACTCGCGAGCTCGCGCGCGCGTGTCCATACCGACGATTCTCCTTATTGACAAAATAATTCGCAACCGAGAGAGAAAAGAAAAATTTGTTTTCTTTTTTCCTCTCGTTCGTCTTGCCACTGAAGAATATTTTTTTTCTCCTTGCTCCTCGTCTCCCAAATCCCTACATCCCCACCCCTTTCAAATCCCCCTCCGGAGATCACGTTCCGCCATTAATCTCGCGAACGATAAAACACTTGGTGATCCAGTCGCCGAGCTTAAGCGGATTCTCGTCAATTAGCGATTATCTTGGTGCCCGTTCCCCCAACGCACTTCCCGTCTCGTTTCTGCGTCACGGATTTACAAAAACGGACAAGCTTGCGGGGGGGGAGCGAGAATAAAAAATATTTAAGTTTTCGAAAGCGTATTTTTGATATGTCTAACTTTTTTTCTTATTTCTTATTGTACATGATATATACGACAAAAATTAATACCTAAAAAACCCTAGATATCGGTATCTTTATAAACAATCTCATGAAAAAATGCACAAACGAAAAAAATGATTATCAGACATTCGAGCCGCAAAAATTAGGAATCTTCGATTGGAGGTACGGATTTTTAGATTCGTTTTGTTGAAAAACAGCGAGAACTTGTTCATCCGAAAAAAAGTTTACAACAAAGAACGGATTCGAATTTTCGTACGGTCCGAACTCTTTGGGTTCTCGTTATGATTCATTTATGAGGACATTTTTTTAATCGTTGTGGAAAGTTCGGGGGAAAAAAGGAAAAAAGAAAGAAAATAAAGGGGTTAAAAATGCAACCGTTCGTCCCGCGTATAAAGTTCAGGGTGTGATATTTGAGGTTTGTAATATCGAGTTTACAAGCCTACCACGTGACAATGATCAATAGAGGAAAAACAAAAAGAGAATAAGAAAGAAGAAGAAAAATGAACGTTACGTTCGTACGTAACGTTGGGGAACGGGCAGCGAGAGAAGAGTATAAGACGCGGCTGCTCGGTGGAGGCCTCGTATGCGTCTCGTTCGTGAGGTAACGGGATTTCTCGTTTCCCTCGTGATCTTACGGGTCAATGTTACAGGGACGGCGCGAAGAGCCAGGAGCTCGGACGAGTTCGATTCAACGTGCATGAGCCCGCGCGCGCTCGCGCTCGCTCGTCTCCTACGTTTTGCGCTCTTTGTCCTGCGATAACGAGACGATTCACGCGCGCCACACCTTTCCCGATTTTCTTTCGATCGTTCCTTCCTGATTCCGAATCACTATCAGCCGAATACCGAATCGGGAATTGGGCTGATTTCTGACTTCGATCGTTCGGACGCAACGAAAATTCGTTCTTCCAAATTACGATCGATTTTCAAATTTTTCTTCATATTTTTCGTTTTTTTTTTTTTTTTTTGTATTTTTCATAATTTATTTTTTTTGTATTTCATATTTTGTTTTCTTTGTATTTTTCATGATTTTTTTGTTTCTTTTTTCGCGAATTATTTAATCGTGTATTTATATTTATTTGTTCACGCGTTTATTCGTTTATTCATTTGATGAATTTTCATTAGCCGATTCACGTTTCGACAACCGTAAAAATGAGTAAATAAAAATAAATGAACAAACGAATAATCGTATGAAATAACTAATAAACGAGTACAAATGTTAATAAATCGAATTTCAACTATGCTAAAACTTCAAAGTCCCGATCGTTTCAAATCTGTCACGATCGAATCGTCGAGTCAATTTTACAGAAGGGAAAACAAATTCCCTCCAAGTTTGCGGTCGAAATCTCGACGATTTGCTTGACAAAACGGAGCACGAGCGCAAAAATGAAAATTTAACCAAAAAAAAAAAAAAAAGAAAAAGGAAAAAACTTTTTCCTTCTCCGTCTCTTTTCCAATTTTTTTTCTTACGATCGCGAACTTTGCCAATCGTGAGGGAAAGAAGCTTAAATAAAAAGAAGAATAAAAAGAAAGATGGGGTTAATCGTCGGGGAGTTTGTACCCGCCCACGCGCAAAAGTGAAAACAAGGATAAAAGTGTCGCGATAGGAATCGAATGTGGATTCGTATACAGAAACGTTTCTCGTTTCAACGCTGTTGACCACGTTCTTGAACGGTTACAGCGAGGATAATTCGGCAGTTATTCCATCTGGACGAGTAATATTGGACACTCCCCCCCCCCCTCTCCTCCCGCATATACCGCCGCCATTCAGAACGTCACGAAGAAGAAAAGGTCCGACGTTGAAGTTCCGAAGGCCGAGAGAGATGATGATGACGATGAGAGAGAGAGAGAGAAAGAGAGAAGGAGAGAGAGGAAGAGATTGATTGATTGATGACGTACATTACGCCCTGGAAAACCTTTCGGGCAAATGAGGAAGTCCAGTCAAAAACGAAGACGAATGAATCGTACGATGAGAGTTTGATAAATTAAAAAGACTGATTAATCGATAAATTAAAAGACGAAAATATAAAGTGAATTAATAATTGATGCAAGTATCGCAATGATAAAATGATTTTTATTAAATATAAAATTATAATCTCGGTGATAGTCAATAACAAAATAACAATAATCGTTGTAATGAGAACAACAACAATAATAATAATAATAATAATGGTTGTCGTAGAAACTGACAATAATAATGATAATGAAAATAGTAATTGTATTGACGATGAAAATAGTGATGATTTCAGCAATGGTAATTATAATTGGAATAATTACAACGACAATAATAATAATAATAATGATGATAGTCGTAGAAACTGACGATAATGATGATAATGAAAATAGTAATTGTATTGACAATGAAAATAGTGATTACTCTAACTATAATAGTAATAATAATAATAATATAAGTAAAATATAAGATGACGAAAATTGCGAGGAGTGGGGGAGCCAAAAACTCGCATGCGTAAACACACGCCTACCGTACAACGAGAGAAGTTTTGTTTCTGCCTACGTGCCTCGGTAATAACGCATTGTCTACTCTCTGATTGAAAAATAAAAGATGCGTCTCTCCCGCGCGAGCCACTCCCATATTTATCGGTCGAGAAGAGAATAAGAAAAAGAAGTAAATGAAAAAAAAAAAAGAACCGAGGCGTGCGCCGATAAAGAAAAAAACGCGAGGAGGGAAAATAAGGAGACCGAGAGAAGAAAAAAAAACAAACTCAAATATGAGAGAAGGAAAATCGGGGTGAGAGAAGAGTGAATGAGGATGGAGGGATGGAATACGAGGAGGGGGAGAATAACGACGAGGTCTACGATCTCGAAGAGACGCTCGAACGTCGTCGTTGAATCTTCTGCCATTAGAAATTCATAAAGTCTTAATTCGACGTCGTATAATGTGACAAATTTATGCATTGGTCGAACCCCGAACTCCGCAGGGGCGAAAGGACTCAGAGGTGACGAGTACGAGGCCAGGAAACCCGTTCAAGGGCTTCAGAACCGCGAATCCAATTTTCAATGGCTTTCTTTGATGTCCGAAAATTGCGTTACCCCCCCATAAAGAAACGAGAGTTACGCTCTTGCCCCTCGACTTCAAATTCCTAATAGGATTCGCAAATTTTCGCCCCGTTTTCGTAACTTTACGAATTTCAGTCAGGGAATTGGATATTCCCCGATTGGAATATCCGAATAGTGGAAAAGTGGATTTTTTGTAATAGGAATCTTTTGTGGAGAATTTCAGGTTCCAAAAAATCGTAAACATATACAATTTATACAGAATAAACTGTCGGATCGATAGCTCTTTATTCGTGGAATCACTGGATTTGGAGGATTTTTTTTTTGTTTGTAAAAAAGATTTTGTCGATGTTTTGGAAATATTTTGAGAATAATATATTTCGTCGGTTTTTGGCGAAAAAGCTTTTGAGAATTTTCGTGAAATAAACTGTCGTGGATTTTCTCGTGAAAAAAAGATTTATATTCTAAAAGCATTTATGCGAAAAAAGCTCTTATTAATTTTGGTGAAAAAATCTCTTATAGATTTTACGCTAAAAATGTTCTTTTTGTTTGTTGGAAAAAAATGCTTTTTTTAAATTCGGGGAGAAAAAAATCTTTTCGATTTTTTTTACAAAAAGTCATTGTCATTTTTTTGTAAAAAAAAAGCCGTCGTACTTTTTCTTTTTTTGAGAGAGAAAGCTATCAAAGATATATTTTTTGTAAACAAACCCATCATCCCTTTTAATCTTCTCATCAGTATCATTCAAAGATCACGAAATTTCGATCGGTGAAGCATCAGTAATTCTCGAAGACTGAGTGAAGACTAGATAGTAAAAAATATTTAGCGGAGGGTCGATAATTTTTGATTACGTTAGTGACCGCGTGTTCGTTTTCGTCGTTGGGCAACGTCCTTGAAAAAAGCGTTTTCTATTATTCCCCGACTAGTCGGAAATCAATTAGCGATGTTTTGAATCGTTGCAATACGTTCGATCATGCACAGAAAAAAAAAGAGAAAGAGAGAGAGAGAGAGAGAGAGAGAAAGACGTAAAATTTACGAGCGAATCGTCATTCGCGCCCACGGTTTCATAATTGCCTTTTCGTCCTCGCGTGCTCCACTTGCTCGTACGAAGAATCAGGTAGAAACAAGACTCCAGGATTCCCCCCCTCATCGTATTTCTTAATTTTCTCCATTTTGTGTGTTGGGTTTTTTTTTTCATTTTTTTTATTTCGTTCTCGCTCATCCCCCGGGGTTGATACAAAATGGATTAATAATTGTAGGCTCTCGGTGAAGATTGGATAAGAAGGGTTCAACGAGAGGTGTAGGGAGAAGAGGGATGGGAGGGAGGGAAGCTATCCCAAGCTGGAGACTTGGAAAAATCTTAATGACACGTGTTTGTATAATTATCTTAATTAACGCGTGGTCCTCGCGTGACGGATGTCATCCGGAAATCCGTTCGTTTCGCTCTCTCATTCTTGGGCATTCTTATCCCCGGTGAATTCTCGTTAGTTTCTCGTGTGCTCGC
This sequence comes from Ophioninae sp. A BG-2022a, assembly GCA_030523105.1. NCBI lineage: Eukaryota > Metazoa > Arthropoda > Insecta > Hymenoptera > Ichneumonidae > Ophioninae sp. A BG-2022a. The sequence continues at coordinate 9,468 of JAPYZI010004373.1, forward strand.
GTGGCAAAGGAGATCCCGATGAGAGCACGTACGTGGCAAACACACGCACGGAAACACGAGTGTAAATAAATATACACAAATACGTTTAAACGTATAAAAGCTCGTGTACTCGCTCGGCACTGCATTTATTCGTAAATAACGTTCGGGCATGGGAAAAAACCGAGGGTTGAATTAAAGCTGCGTGGGAGGTACAGTCCCCCTTAAAAATCCATTCGGCTCAAGCTGACATCCGTCCACGCGCGTGGAGATGAAAAAAGAGAGAAGAATAATTGCGAGAAATGTCAATCGCGGGTAAAAAAGATCGGTAAACCTCGATCCGTAAACGTGGGTCGTTTTTGCCTCGCGTTAAATTTTATACTGAAATTTCTCGAACGTATAATTATTTCATCACAATTAAATCATTGAATCATTATAATTAATGGTTTATTTTATTTTATAATTATTTCTTACATTAATGTATATTTTTTCCTGCAAACAACTATATTTATTCTTTAATCAACTGGTATTGAATATTAATTTCCCATCATTTTTACCTACGGTACATTTATAAAAAGGAAAACTTTTTTTTCCGAGAGTTGCTGAATATTTAATAATACAAATATATTAAAAATGAGAAAAATCATTTTGAAAAATCTATTTCCCCTTGAAAAGTATGATCTAAAGATGAACCATGAATTTTGGCAGATTTTTTTATGAATTATTTTGGGCGTGATAGTGCAAAGACAAAAACGACCCAGGTTCACAGGATTAAGGTGTCTTAAATACCATCACCGGTTGAGGGTTAATTTGTTACGAAAAAAAATATGGAGAGGAGGAGAGCGCGGGTTGTAAAAGATCGAAGGTTTCGAGTTCTTCAAAGCTAGCATTTAAAATTTAGCATTTTTCTCAACGCTTAACTGTACCGTTCAAAAGGATATTAAAAAAAAAAAAAAAAGGATTTTTCGCTCGACACGATTTTTCGCGTCCGTTTACGACGTTTCGTTACACAACGAGAAACAATGAGATTACAAATATTATTCAACTTTCTCTGCTCGAGGAGAGCGACGTCGCGAGTGTGTGGGGTATTCCTGTTTCTCTCTCGAGCTCTCGGCCCCTCGACTCCTCCGTAGTCTCGTTCCGGTGTATAGACACTCCGCATCGAATCGTGCGCGTCGAATAACGCGAAATAAAAATAAATAAAAAAAAATAGGACGCGGGTTCGACCCAACGATCGGAACGACGCGCGTTCGGCCCTTTCGTTTTTCACGAGGCCGAGATTTTGGTACATATACAGGGTGCTCCACGATCGGAATTCTAAATAAATAAATAAAAGCAGTTTTTCGTCGTGGCGCGTTTTGAACATCTGCTACGAAATAAATTGAATTTATTCACAAAATTAAGATCGAAGATACTCGGGTGCCAAGGGTTATCGAAGAATTAAGAAAGCGGATTTTTTTAAATTCAAGATTTCTTTGCACCAAAGAATTTCAGGATTTTTCGGTGAAAAAAAGAAAATAGAAAACGAATTTTTTTTTTTTTTACGTAATACAATGTTTTTTACATTTTTTTTTTATTTACGATAGTGACGCTCATTACCTAAAATGCATTCAAGATATTAAATATTTGTGGAGAAAAAAAATGTTAGAAAGGACACGAAAAAATGAGACAAACGCCGAGGCGGATTCGACGAGTAAAGAAGCATCGAATGATGACACGAATAAAACGGTAAATGTTTCGAGGAATGAAAATTTGGCATAGGTGGCCCAGTGGGGCAGACTTTGGCTCGTATCGATTTCTCGTGAATCTTTGGACTTTGGGACGCTCCGCGCTGCGTGCGCGCGCGAAAAACGTACACGAACGTTTCGCGGCCAACGACCATAACACCTCGAATCGCGAACGAATTTCGTGTACAAAAGCGTAGCTTTTCTCGCCCGTTCTTGTTTTCTTCTCTTTTGACGTGGCGTGGGTTCATCGAACGCGTCCCAACGACCCGAAGACCTCGCCGCGAAAACGAGTCGCACGATATTGAAATAAAAATGAAAAATTAACGAGAGAGAGAAATGAAAGCTCTGATTTCTTCCCCCGATACATCGAGAAGGGCGAAAGAAATATTCTTTCAGGAGAAATCTAAACGATAATTTTTTTTTTCTTATTTCTTTGTTTTTATTGAAAAAAGATTAATTTCAGGTTTTTAAAGATTTTTTTCGAATTTTTTAATACCCTTGTCATTTTTAAAGATTGTTTTAATATTTTGCGAGATTTGTCAAGATTTTCAAGTTTTTCAAGTTTTTGAAAAAATTCTATTATCAGAGATCTAAAAAATCTAGCAAAATCTAAATAATGAAATTCTATTCATTTATTTATAAATCATCAATTAACGTATCCCATTCAATAATCAATAAACAGTTTTCTATTTTTCATCAGCCACATCTTATTCGTCACTCGTTTATTTATCATCATCCTCATCCTCTTTCACGAATCACGTCCAACGCGATAAAACATGAAAAAAAAAAAAAAAAAAAACACATTCGTTCCCTCATAATTACCCCCATAATTCAATACCGATGGTCTTTCGAGAGCCGTGACGTTTCTCCATATATATAATTTTTTTATTTTTCGAAACCGACCAGTTTCTGCCTGTCCCGGATCCCCCGCCCGCCCTAATGTTACAAGTCTTGAATTTTCCCGTTACGCGTGCACCGTAGTTACCAAACGGCCAATTAATTCGACGAAATCAATCAAATTTCGTCACAGAGTTTCGTAGAAACTTTCACGGCGATCAGCTGACGGATACGTCTCGGTTGTTTTTTTTTTCCTCCTTTCGTTCCATTTGTTTTTATTATTCGTTTTTTAAATCCCTTTTTTTCTTTTTTCTTTTCACTTTTTTCGTAACGCAAATTTTTACGTATCGTAATCTCAGAGGAAAAAAGAAATTAAATTAAAAAAAAAAAAAACGTCGAGAGGAAGCGAGACAGATGCGCGTATAAGTTTTTTTTTTCGCTGTGCGCGTGCGCGCAAGATTGTACACGACGGTACGCGCGTAACTCTTTAAAATAAACTCGATCCACAACGCTTGAACGTTTTTACCGGAGGTGGGCCATACTCGGGCGAGACGGGGGAAAGAATCGCGCGCATGCGAGCGAGCGAGAGAGAAAGAGAGAGAGAGAGCTCACGCGTCGGAGCCGAAAAAAGCCCAAGTGCGGAGACAAAATGGTTGCGGCGATGATAAGAATTCCGAAAAAAAAAAAGAAAAAAAAACGACGATTGCGCCTCTTAATCCAGCGATATAAAAATAAAAGCGAAATCATTGCTCAATCGTTCTTCAAGGTTATTCGAGGAAAGCCAATCGTTTCGACGATTATACCGTCATTTTTCTAACGATCCAACGCGGTTTCACGTGTACCCTATAAATATTAGATAAATTAAATGTAGCGAAAAAAAATCGTAATTTTTTCAATAAATATCTTGGTTGACTCCAGAAAACAATGTATTTCTTTTTACTACACCTAATATTAAATATACATTGTACCCTTTGATTTGGCTGCAATTTGGGTTTGTTTGGGTTCGTTGTTACGATCTTCGCAATTTTTATCGTCGTTTGCTGTTGTTTGTTGCTGTTATTAATATTAATTCTCGTTATGGTTACGCCGTATCCCGTATGCGATAATTACATCGGCCGATACACCGAATAACGATGATTCGACGATCAATGGAGTCGAAGTTCGCCTCGCTCGGGACGCAACGAACGTTACTTTATTTATTTTTTTTTTACATATCACGCAATTCTCTTTCGCTGATTTCACCGACGGGAATCGCACGAACGTTCTGGTTAAAAAAAATTTTTTTTTTTTTTTGTATTCTTGCTCGGCGATTCGCGAAACATCTGCGATACGTAATTAGTCTCTTTCGATACCAATAAATACGTTTTATAAATATATATTTTTATTAAATAACTATAATAAAATAGTTATTTAATAAAAATAACTATTTTATTAAATAGTTATTTTAAGTAATAATCATTACTTAAAAGTAATAATCATTACTTACAGATTTAAGTAATAAAATCATTACTTAAATCTGTAATCGTAAAATTATAATATTAAATATTATTATTATTATTATTATTATTATTGTTTATCCGAAACTTTCGTAATTCAGTAAAACTTTTGAAGAGATATTCCGTTTTGAAATTTTATTTTAATTAATTATATAATTAAGTAATCTTATAATTATAATATTAAATTATTACTATTATTCCCCCTAAGCTTCAATGTTTCACGGTAACCGTGTATTTTTAGTATTCGAAAACTCGCTTCTCTCTTTTCGTATTGTTTATCAATCTCGTTTCGTATTTTTTTTTTCTCCTCCTTTTATATAGCTGATAAAGAGATCAGGCGATAAAAGATTTTCGTTTCAACGAGAGTGAAAAAAAAAGACTGCATGACCCCGCTGCACGGGGTACGATCGTGCCACGTAT
>JAPYZI010004374.1:0-13919 GCA_030523105.1 Ophioninae sp. A BG-2022a
TTTGTTTGGGTTTTGTTTGGAATCCAGCACGATTTGTGTTTATTCAAGTTCATTAACTTTCAACTTCAAGTTTATCAACGTTGAAGACGAGCTGTAGCTACAAATTTCATTGCTTTTGGGTTTGTTTGGGTTTTGTTTGGGTTTGTTTGGGTTTTGTTTGGATTTTGTTTGGAATCCAGCACGATTTGTGTTTATTCAAGTTCATTAACTTTCAACTTCAAGTTTATCAACTTTGAAGACGAGCAGTAGCTTCGAATGTCATAACGTTTGGGTTTGTTTGGGTTTGTTTGTTTGAGTTTGTTCGTGCACCATTTTGGACTTTTGGAACGACCTTGAATTGACGTTTGGCAGTTTGACTTGCTAATCAGTTCGGGGAGCTTTCCGTTTCGATCGACTTCAATGGAGGATCAGCTTTGAGACTGGCACAGAGTTTCCATCATATTTTCGTTTCAGTGGTCTTCAATGGGCCATCTAGTTCTTTGATCAATGGATCTTCAAGCTGATTTCTGGCATCCATTTTGGTTCTTTCTTCAATGGATCTTCCGGCTGATTTCTGGCATCAATTTTGGTTCTTTCTTCAATGGATCTTCCGGCTGATTTCTGGCATCAATTTTGGTTCTTTCTTCAATGGATCTTCAAGCTGATTTCTGGCATCAATTTTGGTTATTTATTTCCATTCAATTCTCTTATCCATTAAAATGGATGTTGAACCTGATTTCTGGCATCCATTTTCTTGTCCATTCTTAATAAAAATCGACCACAAAGTTCCTTCGAAATTCCAGGGATCCAAGGGACTTTTCCCGTTCGTTTTCCTCAGCGATACGAAGTTTCGGCGAATGTAGGCCACTTTGTGGCGAATTGGCAAATGAACGGGGCACAAAGCCCCAGTGAAGTCTGTAGAAAATTGATATCTGGTACAGTCGGCGAGGTTCGTAGCATCGCGTCTCGAGAAGGGAAAAGATCGACGACCGGCGGACGTATCTGGGTTAGTAGTCGTCGCCGATTCACGCGGAAATTCTTCTCTAGGCGTATACTACGGCTTTTACTACTCACCGATGAGGACCCAATCGAGAATCACGCGGATATCGATGCCGACACCCGAACCATCCCCGAGTTAAATTCCTCAATGAAATTTGAAAATTTTCATCTTTACAAAAATTAAGTTCCACTTTGTGTACTTCCGGAAGATATACCTCCGAATAGAATCAGCGTTTGTTTGGTTTTGTTGTTTTTTTTTGCTTATTTTTTAAATTCAAGGTCACTCAAGGTCGTTCAAGGTCATTCAAGGTCGTTCAAGGTCGTTCAAGGTCGTTCAAGGTCGTTCAAGGTCATTCAAGGTCGTTCGATACCGATCCGATCATCGCAAGTTCAATGTCAAAGAGTTCAAATTCGATAAGAGTGCTTGAGGTTTGAAGGGAACTTTTTCTTTATTGAAAAATTATATTAAAAAGTTCCAATAACGATTGAAAAAATATTGAAAAATTCCAATAACGATTGTTCCCTTCGAAACGTTCAGTTGAATTTTTATTTCAATTTTCATTTTCTACCGAAAGAAAAAAAAGGTAGAGTCAAGAAATAATGATAATGATAATTATGATTATTAAGCCTTAGTCAAATTTTATTATTATGGCTTAGTTTAAAAAAAACTTTCGGGCTATTTCTGGATTAAAAAATAAAATATACAAATATTACAAAATAATAATTAAAAGAATATTAAAAAAAAAAAATAGAAAAAACCCAAAATAACCCAAACAAACACAATATTAATTTAAAAAAATGTAATACGAATCAAAAAGACGCGAAATTAATCAACAAATGCAAAATCACCAAAAAAAAAAACAGAATTTAAATTTTTAAAAATGCAAAATCAACCAGAAAAAAAAAATGCAAAATCAACACAAAAAAAACCCAAAATGAACCCAAAAAAAACGCAAAATGAACCCAAAAAAAAAAAAAAATCACTCAAAAAAAAATTTAAAAAAATTAAAAATTAGCCAAAAAGCACAATACGAATAAAAAAAACGCAATAATACTGAAAAACGTTAGTCTAGAAAGAGAGAGAAAGATCGCTGGTCCGAATATCCGGCTGGGCCCGAAAAGTTCAACGACCTTGGGCCCGATGCCGAAACCGCTAAGTCTCTCATTAGCCGCGGTCACGACGGTTAAGGATGCCTATCAATTTTGGCATCGTTTCGGGTTCTTCGGAGCTCCCGATAATGACACGCCTCGGACGCAAAAAAAAAAAAAAAAAAAAAAAAAATTCAAAAAAAATTCAAAAAAAAATTCTCTCCGTGCGAAACGTCGAGGAATCAATAAAGTTCGAACACGAACGTCGAGAGTCGCGCGAGTCTCGTCTGAAGGAGGTTAAAGACGAGGAAGCTTGAAAAAGGAAGAAAAAGGAAGAAAAATATAAAAAAAAAAAAAAAAAAAAAAAAATACGCGTGCACGCCCGAATTTAATGTCCATCGAACTCGTGTGTGCATTTACGAATGAAAAATGCTCCGCTTAAGTGGAACGATCGCTCCGAGGGACCGTTGGAAAATTTTTTTTCTTCAAACGAGACCTCGAAATATCTTCGTTTCCAAAATACGAGGCCATTCTTGTTTTTGTTTTGGTTTTTGGTTTTTGGTTTTTTTGTTTTTTTTTTTAATTTTATTTCCCCTCGGTAAAGTCACGAAAAAAGGACTTTTTTTTTGACATTTATTTTTGTTGATAATGTAACGATAATAAAAAAAAATAAAACTTTGATTATTATGAAAATGTAAAAAGAAACTCATTAATAAATTTATCATTGATTTATGATTAATATTATTATTATTATTATTATTATTATTATTATTATTATCATTTATTGAACATTATTAAAAATTAATCTTCATTAACATTATAATATGAAAGACAGAATAAATTTAAAGTTTATCAAAATAATAGTATATTACAAAAATAACAAAAAATGCAAATATATCCAAAAAATAACGATAAAACCTCAAAAATAAGCAAAAACAGCGACTACAATAAAAGAGCCTTAAAAATAAGTAGAACTGGCAAATATAACGAAAAAATAACCAAAAAACCGCAAATGTACCTAAAAACAACCAAAAAAACGGCAAATGTACCTAAAACTAACCAGAAACGTAAAATATAACCAGAAAATAACCAAAAAAACGGCAAATGTACCTAAAACTAACCAGAAACGTAAAATATAACCAGAAAACAACCAAAAAAACGGCAAATGTACCTAAAACTAACCAGAAACGTAAAATATAACCAGAAAATAACCAAAAAATGGCAAATGTACCTAAAAATAACCAGAAACGTAAAATATAACCAGAAAACAACCAAAAAAAAACGGCAAATGTACCTAAAACTAACCAGAAACGTAAAATATAACCAGAAAACGACCAAAAAAAACGGCAAAAATAGTAAAAAAAAATGGAAAATTTGGAGAAATAGGGAAAAACGTTTAAAAAAAAATGGAGTCTCAGCGCGAGAGAGAGAGAGGTAGAGAGGTAGATAGGCGAGAGGAAGAGAGAGGGTTATCGAGTACCGAGCAGGAAGGGTGGTTTTCTCCCTTTCTCCTCCCTTTGACGGCGTCGACGGTAGTTCGGCGGGTCGATCGAAAGCGCAGCGCAGAGAAATGCACCACCACCCACTCTCACTCCCGAGCATGCTATCAAACGGTCCACGTGTGTGTGTCTCTTAATATTTCTATATATACGTATATAGGCGCCCCCAACCGGCGAGAAACGAACCAGAGAGCCTCTACACGGTTCCGAGGCAAGCAGACTCGTGTTGGGCTAGGTCAGGTCTACCCGAGTTCCACACTGTGCCATCCGCGACGACGACGACGTCCACCAACCGAAAATATTCGACGTCGCGCCGTTCCGAATAAAAACTTATCGCGACCCCTTAACGTTTCTTTTCATTTCGAACCCAAACGTACGTTAAGCCCAAACGAACCCAAACAATCGTGCGCAGTCGTGCAAACCCCCGAGGATTTTTTTTTCTTCTTCACTTCAAACCCAAACAAACCCAAACAATCGTGCGCAGTCGTGAAAACCCTTAAGGATTTTTGTTGCTTTTTTTTTTTTTTCGTTTTAAACATAAACGAACGTTAACCCAAACAAACCCGAACAATCGTGCGCAGTCGTGTAACGCTTAAGAATTTTTTGTTATTTTAAACCCAAGCAAACCCAAACGATTGTAAACCCAAACAAACCCAAACGAACGTACGTAATCGTGAAGACCTTAAGAATTTTTCGTTTTAAACGGAAACGAACGTAAACCTAAATAAACCCAAACAATCGTGCGCAGACGTGAAACCTTTAAGAAACCTTTTTTTTTTCATTTTAAACCCAAACAAACCCAAACCATTATAAACCCAAACAAACCCAAACGATATTGCGTAATCCTGAAACTCTTAAGAATTTTTCATTTTAAACCCAAACAAACCCAAACGATCGCTCGTTATCCTGAAACTCTTAAGAATTTTTCATTTCAAACCCAAACAAACCCAAACGACTGTAAAACCCAAACAAACCCAAACAATCGTGCTCAATCGTGAAACCAGATTTTTTTCAACCCTCGTTAAAACGAATCTTTCGAAAGTTCCAGCTCGTACGAACGGAGGGGTGAAAGTGAGGTTTTTTTTTTTCGGGGGTTTGATAAAGTTCTCGAAAATGGCAAAGTGCTTCGAAAATGTGAACTTCGATTGAACATCAACGATTTACTGAGTGCTACATTTTTTTTTTTATGTTCATTTTGTTCTTCGAAGTCTATCAGGGCGTCGAGAAACTCAGGATCCCTTTCCCCCACTTCGAAGCAACTTTCCGGCTCATTTTTGCCCTCAGAGTCCGGTTTTTTTTTTCATCGGCCCTTTGGAATGTACTTTAGGGCCCTATGCTCTCGGAATCGAGCTGGAGTGTTTCCCAGAGGAGGAGAATTTTTTTGAAAAATTAGAACATTCCTGAAATAAAATTCCGAGACCCGATCGCGTTAAAATCGTTTTAAAACCAGTTTAAAATCGGTTAAAAATCGGTGAAAAATTACTCGAGACTTGCGACGAGCCGAGCCAACTTTTCGTATTTTTTTTCGATTTTTTTGGCGTCCCCATAACCTCAAAAAAAATCTCAAACGTATTCGAAAAAAGTGATTTTTTTTTTCATTTGCCCTTTTTTTTCTCTTTCGTTTTTTTTTTCATGTTTTCAAAAGCTTTTTTGAAAACTCGTTTTTCATAATCGTTGTCCCCTTAAAACGACAAAAACAAAAAACGACCTCGAAGCTTCGACGAAACGAGAAAAAGAAAAAGAAAAAAAAAGTACTTCAACGAATAATACGTAAATGTTGAATAAAATCGTGAAATCGTTTATTCCTCGTGACGTCGACTGTTCGCCGTATCTCCGCCGTGGATTTACTCCGAGGAAACGATTAGGCCGTGCAAAAATGATCTCCACTATATCCCTCAAGAATTACAGGATCACGTAAACCAAAAAAGAAGAGAGAAAACGAATCGTCGAGGGAAGCAAAAAAAAAAAAAAAAGTTTTTTCGAAAAATCTTTCAATAAATCATTTTGAAAAATCGAAAAAAAAATAAAATAAAAATCGAGAGAGTGCGACGTAGTCCTTCTATGCAGCCCAAAAAGTCGAAGTGAGACTCGTGTACGTTTTTTCCAATAAATTTTACATTTAGTTAACGATATTTAATAAACAAAAAAAATTTCGATTGAATTAAAACCCAAACAAACCCAAACCAATAATTCCCATTGAACAAAAACATTTTTATCTTCGTTCTTTTATGAAAATTTCAACAAAACGGTTGATCCAGCAAAAATGTCAAAATCCAAAATTCCTAAATAACAAACCGGTAAAACCAAAATTAAAAAATTATAAAATAATTTTATAAAAACGTAAAAAAAATGAAGATTACCAATAACTCTAGATAATCGAATAAGAAAGTTTCATTCAATCGAGAAATCCGAACAAAAAAAAGTTAATTAAACAAGAATTTTTTATTTGTCTAAGAAAATTAACAAAAAAAATATTTAATTAACGAGAATTTGTTGATGTCGCCAAAAGAATTCACCAAAAAAATTCCACCAGACAAAATATTTATATTTCGCAAAAAATAAAAGGAAAAAAAAAATCGTTGAAAATTAGCAATAATTTTTGTTCATTAACAAAAAAATTCAACACGACTGAAATTCGACGAGAAAAAAACCATAAAACACAACACAAACAAATAAACCTACAATTATTAATTAACCAATAAACAAAACGATCGATGGACCGGGCAATAATAATAAAAAAAATTAAACAATTAAAATAATTGTTGAAATAAATAATAATAATAATGACAATAATAAAAAAATAATAATAATTATTATTATTATTATACATATGCGCGAGAGGTCGTGCGGAACGCCACCGAGTTCTCTGAAGTGAAAATGAAAACACCGCGATCGATTTTCTCGCGGGTCAAGCAAGAATGTCTGAGGCGTTGCACCAGCCTCGGTTGCATCCTTTCGCGTTTTTATTTATCACGGTTTTTTTTTTTTTTAGATCTCGTTTCATCCCCCGATTAATTAATAATCGCGTTAAAAAATGTCTGAAATTTTGCACGATCGATGAAAATTTCGAAAATGAAAAATGGACGTGAGAATTTTGAAAAATTCGAAAAATTCGAGAAAATATGGAATTTCAAGGGTGGGGGTATTAGGAGGGGTGGCAAAGTGGAGGGGGAAAGAGGATGGACCTCCGAGTTTATATTCTCTACCACCCTCGTGGAAACCACCCTCCAACCCTCTTCCAGTCGATCAATGCGTCCACGGGTTTCACTTTCGCGGTGCTAAAGCGTGCAACCCCCACCACCATATGCAACCGAAAGTGCATTCGAATATTCAGTTCCACGATATTTCGAAAAAAAAAGATTTTTCAAATTTCGGAAAAATTAGATCAAAATTGATTGCTATAATGAAACGATTTTTTTTTTTTTTGAGAATTTTTGACGACGTTTTTGAATTTTTGACTTTTTGTTTAATCGAAAAGTGGAGGATGTGAGGGTGGGGGTATACTACGAATATTAAATAAGTGAAAATTTTTTTTTTCCTCGATTGTTTTAATTAATAATAATTATTGAAAGTATTTTTAAAAAAGTTTGAGAATATGATAAATAAAAATGCAGATTTTTTTTTTTTTTTTTTTAAATAGGCGATTTTTTTTTTAAATAGAATTGATAATAATAATTATTAATACTTTTTTTGGGATGTGGAATCGTGAGAGATAAAAATGAAAATTGTGCAGTTTTTTTTATTTACATTTTCCTTTTTTTTTTCAATTTGTACCGATTTATTTCTATTAATTCAAAAATTAATACATTTTAAAATTTAATAATTGAATTTTCAAAGATTATTTTTCATAAAGTGATCAATAAAAATGCAGATTTCGATTTTTTTTTTTTACATAGAAGATTAACAATTGATAATAATAATTATTAATATTTTTTTAAGATGTGGAATCGTGAGAAATAAAAAAAAATTGTAATGTTTTTTATTTATATATTTATTCATTTTTAAAAATTAAATTTAAAAAAGTTGTTGAATTATAAATTTAAAAAAAATTAATACATTTATTAATAATAGTAATTATTATGAATGTTTAAAGAAAAACCAAAAAATAATTAATTTTGTTATAAAGAATTAATAATAATTATGCAATTATTGAAGAATGGATAAAAATAATTTAAAATGTTTGAAAAATTTGTTAAAAGTCGTGGGGGTTGGGCACGTATGACGTAATCATCGATAATGTGACTTTCGTTCATTCGGGGATCACCGATTACGAAGCTGAATCATTTTTCATCTCGATTAGCCGATTCGTGCAAATGGACGTGAGTCAATAGTCCCTGTACTTGGAAATCGTAAAAACGTCTCGTGACCGAGCCTAATTATCGACTACTTCGACGAGGATTCCTTAATTACTTCATTCATAATACCCCTCTGTATAATAGAAAGTGCAACTTGCGTATTAAATTGCGACAAACCCAAACAAACCCAAACACATTCATTTTTATTTACTTTTTTTTTTTTTTTTTTTTCGTGATAAACCCAAACCAAAAAAATACAAAAATAAATTGGGAATATTTATATTTTTGATTCAGAGATTTTAAAAAAATATTTATTTTAAAAAATATCGAAATATTTCGAAACTATTTATTTAAAAAATTGGAAAAAGAAAAACATAAAATTCGAAAGTATTTTTGTTTTCAATTGAAAGAATTTTTGAAAATATTTGTTTTTAATGAAGCTTGAAAAATTGAAGAATTTTTTCAATATATTTGATTTTATTTGAAAATATTTACAAATATTTCAAAATTTTATTTACAAAATAAATATTTGTTGTAAATTTTTGGAAATAGTTTGAAATTTGTTGTCAAAAGTTTAAACGTATTAAAAAAATTAATACGTTTAGCAAACGTATTATTATTATTTTTTTTTCGAAACAAACCCAAACAAAAAAAGAATAAAAAATAAATATAAAGTAATTATATCTTTAATTGAGAAATAATTCGAAAATGTTTATTTTAAAAAAACATCGAAATATTTCAAAACAATTGATTTTAAAAATTGGAAAAAAAAAATACAAAAAATTCGAAAGTGTTTTTATTTTCAATAGAAACAATTATTGAAAATATTTGTTTTTAATAAAGCTTGAAAAATTGAAGAATTATTAAAAAATATTGTTTATTATCTGAAAATATTTGTAAATATTTCAAAATTGTTGAAAATTGTTGTAAATTGTTGTAAATCGTTATCAATTTTTTTACAAATAATAATAATTAAATGCTTTTTTTGTTGTTTATTCACAGTGAAGAATGGAAGCCAGCGAGTGGGATCACGCGACCTTAAGGGAAGAAGAATTTGAGCAACATGCAGTTTACTTGGTACCGGACGTATCGGCATCGCCGAGCGATGCGAATCGAGCTGAAGGATCACTCCCGAGAAATCTCGTACTCAAACCTTCCCAAGCACTCGACGATGTAAGTCCGACAAATTTTCGTTTAAATAATTCATTGAAACAACAATTGTAAAATAAAGTCGAAAATTTTGAAAAATAATATAAAATCCAGAATGGATTTTTTAAAAATAATAATTAGATTTTTTAAAAAATTCGTTTGGTCATTGTACAGATGTTGGGCGTTTGGAGCACGAGCTACATTCCCAAAGGGACGCGTTTCGGTCCACTGGTCGGTCAGGTCTACACGAAGGACTCGGTGCCGGCTGATGCAAACCGGAAGTACTTTTGGAGGGTACGTCAATTTCTTGTTTATTTGTTTTTATTTTATTGTCTATTTATTATCAATTTATCATTCATTTTTTATCCATTTTTAATCTTTTTTTTTCATTTTATTATCAATTTATTATCAATTTTTTATCATTTTATTATCAATTTATTATCAATTCCTTGTCAATCTCTTATCAATTTCTTATAGTTTTATTATCAATTTGTTATCAATTTATTATCAATTCCTTCTCAATCTCTTATAAATTTATAATCAATTTATTATCATTTTATTATCAATTCATTATCAAATCCTTATGAATCTCTTATAAATTTATTATCAATTTATTATCATTTTATTATCAATTAATTATCAATTCCTTATCAATCTCTTATAAATTTATTATCAATTTATTGTCATTTTATTATCAATCCGTTATCAATTTCTTATCATTTTATTATCAATTCATTATCAATTCGTTATCAATTTATTATCATTTTATTATCAATTCCTTATCAATCTCTTATAAATTTCTTATCAATTTATTATCATTTTATTATCAATTCATTATCAAATCCTTATCAATCTCTTATAAATTAATTATCAACTTATTATCATTTTATTATCAATTCATTATCACATCCTTATCAATCTCTTATAAATTTGTAATAAATTCATTATTATTTAATTAACAATTATTATTCAATCCCTAAATTTCCAAAACATCCTCGCTTCATATTTCTAAATAAATAATTAAAGAACTAAATAAATATAAAAATAAAAAATATCGTATATTTCCACTGTCGTATCGGTTATTTTATTTTATATATACGACAGCAACCGGTCCCGTATTTGACAACGAGTAAACGACGTAGATTAGAAAGAATACGAATACTTTTTTATACAAATAAACCTCGTCGAAGTACTCATCGAAAAATCCTTGAAAGGAGCCACGTGGTGCTCGTGTCTATTTTTTATCTTCCATCGTTTTCGAACATCATAATGACAAATCTCCTTTCTAATACATAATAAATCTCGGGCGTGTTTAATTCCCAACTGGACAATCCACCATCTGTCAAACGACTTATCATTTATTTTTTTTGTTCTCTTCGAACGATCCGCAGGTATACAAGAACAACGAGTTGTTCTATTACATCGATGGATACGACGTGCAGAAATCCAATTGGATGAGATACGTAAATCCAGCGTATTCGTCGGAATCGCAAAACCTCATAGCCTGTCAATATAAGGTAAAATCCTAGGAGACAAACCCAAACAAACCCAAACAAACCTAAACCAGCGTCAATTCGCAAAAGAATGAATCTTTGATCCGAACAAACCCAAACGAAACGAGCGTCCATTCGCCAAATTATGAATCCTTGACTCAAGCAAACCCAAACAAACCCAAACGAAACGAGCATCCATTCGTCAAATTATGAATCCTTGACCCAAACAAACCCAAACCAGCATTTATTCGCGAAAGTATGAAATCCTTGACCCAAAGAAATCCCGAATAAAATTTGACTACTTTAATTCTCGACAGATGAACATCTATTTTTACACGATAAAACCGATCCTACCGAACCAAGAGCTTCTCGTCTGGTATTGCCGGGAGTTCGCTGAGAGGCTCAAATATCCACTCACCGGTGAACTCATGCTCCAACGAATACGTGAGTATATACTTTTTTCAAAATCGAGTCAAAGAATCAGAGATATATTGCCAAACAAACCCAAACAAACCCAAGCAAACCCAAACAAAAGTACGAATCTCCCTCCAATTTTTGCAGCCCCTGAACCCAAACAAACCCAAACAAACAAACAAAAGTACCAATCTCCTTCTAATTTCTCCAGCCCCTAAACCCAAACAAACCTAAGCAAACCCAAACAAAAGTACCAATCTCCTTTTAATTTCTCCAGAACGCAAACCCAAACGAACCATAACAAACCCAAGCAAACCCAAACAAAAGTACGAATCTCCCTCCAATTTCTCCAGCCCCTAAACCCAAACAAACCCAAACAAAAGCACGAATCTCCCTTCAATTTCTCCAGCCCCTATACCCAAACAAACCCAAACAAACCCAAACAAAAGTACCAATCTCCTAATTTCTCCAGAACGCAAACCCAAACAAACCAAAACAAACCCAAGCAAACCCAAACAAAAGTACGAATCTCCCTCCAATTTCTCCAGCAAGAAAACCCAAACAAACCCAAACAAACCCAAACAGAAGCACGAATCTCCCTCCAATTTCTCCAGCCCCTAAACCCAAACAAACCCAAACAAAAGCACGAATCTCCCTTCAATTTCTCCAGCCCCTAAACCCAAACAAAAGTACCAATCTCCTAATTTCCCCAGAACGCAAACCCAAACAAACCCAAACAAAAGTACGAATCTCCCTCCAATTTCTCCAGCAAGAAAACCCAAACAAACCCAAACAAACCCAAACAAAAGCACGAATCTCCCTCCAATGTCTCCAGCAAGCAAACCCAAACAAACCCATACAAAAGCACGAATCTCCCTCCAATTTCCCCACCATCCAAACCCACCCAAACCCAAACAAACCCAAACTCATTACTCTCGCTATCAACAAAAAAAAAAAAACGAAAAAAAAATAAAATAAAATAAACTCCTCAATCTCGAGGAATTCCAGAAAGGTAAAATGCTAACTCGCGTTACGAATCCGGCAGGTCAACATTTCCAGCAAACGAGTTTATCTTCGGAGTCAACGGGAACGGTAGACGCGTCATTGCCGTTGAAGGAGACAACGATTTACGAAAGGCGATGTCAAATGACACCAACCGAGGGTTCAGTAAGATCAGACGAGGGTTACAACTCAAACGGTTATCACGACGAGATATTAACCCCACCTGAAGAAAGCAGCGAGTCCGATTCCGAGAACAATTACGTATTGGATTTCAGTAAGAACACCCGTTGCGGTATATCAATAGACGAGAAGCTAGAAAAACGTGAAACGGAATTGCCATTGAAAAACGATTACAGAAAAGTGAAAATCAAAATACCAAAGGGTTACAACAATTTTCAAGGTCCAAAGGCGATAATGGAATTAACGAAGGAAAAGGATGATTCAACGGTTGTAACATTACCGACGGAAATACCACAAAAATCATTGTCACCATTCGTACAAAAACAAACAGTTATATCAACATCAACGATCGACGAGGAGGACGATGAAAAAAGAAAGCCCTATTACGAAACCGAAGTTAAACAACCAACCAATCGATCTTACGTTGCCAGTCCTAGCAGTTCGATCCTGGAAAACATACTCTTAAGAGCTAATACGGATAACAACAACAATCACAGTAACATCCAAAATACCAGCGCTCAAAACATCAATCAACACAATTCAATCAATTCGATAAATCCAATGAATTCCATTTGCAATAATCAACGTTACAACGGGCAATTGGATTCCGTAACTCCGCCACCTTCGAGTCCAACGGAAATGGCGTATTCGTACAAAAAGTCACACAGATACGGAAATATTTTGCCCTGCAGTCCGGACTCGAGTTCAAACTTGCCTATGAATCAAGACAACGTCGTAAATACGATGAATATCCAAAGCCCGGGGAATTTACATTCGACGACTTGCCAAACGAATCATCAAAACGTACAATCCGTTGATCCTAACAATCAACAGGTTCATTCTAGCTTGTCGATTCCTACGACGAATCCTAACGTTGGCTCTTATTCGAGCAACGGATTGATCGTTAAATCAAGAAAAACGAAAAGTCCGTCACCAATCGGCGTAGCGTCTTCAACGTTGCCTAATACCAACGGATCGAATCCTCCGATCGTAACGACCAATGTTTCTTACGCTAGCTCGAACGTTACCTCCGTTAACATTGAATCAACGAGCTCGATTTATTTGAACCCAAACGGTAATAGCGTTTCACCGATATCGCCGATACACTCACCGTCGTCTTATTCTTATGGATTGTATCATTCGAATCCTAGTGTTCATCATCAAGCTCCTTTATCCATCAATTGTACCGGTTATTCACCAACGCCTTCCTCCAATCCTAATTTAGGATACGAAAGAAACGATAACAGGCGCCAGGAGGGTACGAACTGTCATCAACAATTGCCAACTTCGTCGACTATGCAAATTGATAACAATCAAACGAATCTAATCGCTGGTACTCACAATTTACATCTCGGTCATCATCCCGGTCTTACGATACATCCTAATTCGACTAGCGTCAATAGATACTCACCTGCCAGTTCTTTATCGCCTGATGATCATGCCTGCTCCCAAAGCGGTTCCCTCAGCCCTAATTCTCAAGGATCGCGTGGATACAGATCTCTTCCTTATCCGCTTAAAAAGAAAGACGGGAAAATGCACTACGAGTGCAACGTTTGCTGCAAAACATTCGGACAATTGTCCAATCTGAAAGTTCATCTGAGGACCCACTCCGGTGAAAGACCCTTCAAGTGTAACGTTTGCACCAAGAGCTTCACGCAGTTGGCTCATCTTCAGAAGCACTATCTCGTGCATACAGGTAATTTTCATTTTCGACTTTTGGGGGTTTGGGGGGTTTTTTTTTTTTCTTTTTTTTTTCGGTGGTTTTTGTGTTTTGGATTTTTTTTTTTTGGTTTGTTTTTGTGTCTTTGGGCTTTTTTGGG
>JAPYZI010004375.1:0-38030 GCA_030523105.1 Ophioninae sp. A BG-2022a
CCCGAGTA
The DNA here is from genome assembly GCA_030523105.1 of Ophioninae sp. A BG-2022a. Classification (NCBI taxonomy): domain Eukaryota; kingdom Metazoa; phylum Arthropoda; class Insecta; order Hymenoptera; family Ichneumonidae; species Ophioninae sp. A BG-2022a. Next base: position 9 of record JAPYZI010004375.1, read on the forward strand.
CGAGAAGTTTTAACATTCGACCCACGTACTCCCGATCGAGATGCAAGTTTATATTTACATACGCAGTGGCAAGTGCGCGTGTGTGTGTGTTTGTTCGTGTGCTCGGGTAATATCCGTTAATATCGCTGGTACATGCGCGATATCGAGTACCTACTCAACGTGCAAACTCTTTTTCAACCGTACACTTTTGTGAAGACAAAGTGTTGAGAAAAGAGAAGAAACGAATGATGTGTACACGTCCGGAAGGGAAACAATTCTGATAGGTACAAATATTACTGTCAAGAGACGAATAAAAGGGAAAGAAAATGTTGGTGTTTTAAAAAATATGGTATTGGAGCCTAAGGCCCGAATAACGTAGGATTGTTTAAAATAGGGAATAAATAAAATGGGAGTAAAAAGAATTGTACAATGTTAATTAATGCAGGACTTGACGATAGGGGATACGAAACTTCATCATAATTAATTAGGAAATTTGTTAATAATTAATATAAAACGCGTTTGATTTTTCTGGAAATAATGTTTGAATAAGTTGAGCATTTTGTAATAAAATAACAAATTTTTACTTCAGAGTAATGAGCTTAACGAAATTTTCATTAAGAGACATGTTTAAAATATTTTCTTTTGTATAAAGTAATATTTTATGAACGAAAAAAATAAATATAAAAATATTGTTTATTTATGAAACATTTTAATATAAATTTATTTTTTTATTTACGGATGAATAAGTTCAATAAATTTAATGATACATTGTTGTATAAAATATTTTTTTTTATATAAAGAGATATTTTGTGAACGAAAAAAATAAATATAAAAATATTATTTATTTATGAAACATTTTAATATAAATTTATTTTTTTATTTACGAATAAATAATTTCAATAAATTTAATGAAACATTGTTGTCCATACAGTTTTAGTTTTTCGTTCGTGTTTGATAAACGGACAATATTTAGGATAGCTATCGAATACAAAAATTATATAAAACATTTTATTCTACTTTCGAAGGAGAAATTGAAAAAAGCCAAGTGTACAAATACGTTTTTTTTTATCGACTTGGATTTTCATTAGGAAACCCAACGTAACCGAGCGCGGTAAGATTCCTGAAGAATCGTTTCGTCGAAATTAGATCCGTACGTTGGGATCCAACGGAGAATCCCGAATACAATTCAATCCACGTGACGTTTTAGTATAAAAATCCAAAGCGATGACCCATCGGATTCCTATCGGGAAGTACCAGCGAGTATTGGAATCCAATTGAATTGCTACGAAAACTTGTGCAGTCACTATTAGAAAAATAATCAATTTTCAGTGAATTCCAACGAAGCGAGTTTCACCGTCCTAATACGAGTACTTTCGTGGTACTTTTTATCATTTCTAAGTTTCAATGATTTATTTAATTATTTTATTACTCGTATGGGACAATCGAGAAATTTTTTCCAAAATGATAAATAATTTGTCAACACCAGTAATAATTTGAATTTCGATTTAAAAATTTCAGAGAATATTTATAACATACTATACTATACGATAATAAAAAAATAACAAACGATTTTTTGAAAATCCCATACTGAGACGTTCCCTTAAAAGTCACCTTATTTTTTGAACAAACTTCGTATACTGAACAGTTCCAATAAAATATGTACACGTAGAGGGAAAGGAAACTTGATACACGTTTGTTGTAGAAATAAATAAAAAATAAAAAATCAAACAAAAATTCAACACCGAATTCAATTTTATTTTGCGACTCGAATTATTCAAGGCCAGAGTTTTTTGTTACCGAACAAACCTAATGCTGAATACCAGCATGGATAAGTGTATACATATATACGTATAAACTCTCGTATAATATATCGTCTCATGGCATCGATAACCGTTGATGCATACGCGTACCAATAAGTCATACGCGATATACGCGTCGTCTCTATGGCCTATTTCCTCTCGAACCAACCCTCGACATCTCCACGTGCAGCGTCCAAAGTGCAACAACGTTCCACGATGCAACGATATGTTCCATTTAGTTTTCATTTCCATCAATATTCGAATCGATTTTCTTCACGTCTCGTATATTAAAATTCACATCGTTTTCGTTCCTGTCAATATTTTTTTATTTATATTATTTATTTATATATAGTTTTTTTATTTACATATGAATTTTTCTATAAGAATTTCCATTTATTTTTCAATGAAATTTTCGTTGCCTTCGAATTATGCGAAAATTCAATAAAGTCAAATGCATCTTAAATAAAAAGGATATAATAAATTATAATAATGTCGATTCAGTAAACAATTATACCTTTTATGTTTTTACAGCACATTTATGGTCTCTACTTATATATATATATATATATGTTTGTGTATATTCATTTTAATAGCTAGAATTCAAATTTGAAGAAAAAAATATATATATTTCGCTAAATAATAAATCTGAGGAAATTAAAAAATGAGAAAAGTAATTTCATAGCGTCGCAAATCATTTTTTTTTCCGTTGGAAAAAAATGAGTTTTTTTTCGAAAGGAAAAAAACATGAGTTGCGTCGCTATGAAATTACTTTACTTATTTTTTAATTTCCTCAGATTTATTATTTAGCGTAAAATTAAAAAAAAAAAAACTTGTTTTGGAAAAATACTTTAGAAAAAGAACTAATTTTTTTTCTTTGGATAAAAAAACCCATTTTTTTTTCCTTTCGATAAAAAAACTCATTTTGTTTTCCTTTGGATAAAAAAAACTCATATTTTTTTTCTTTGGAATATCGATTATTTCCTTCTCGATCGTATTCTTTTTTTTCTGGGCCAGACCTCGCCGTTTTCTTTTCTCCTTTATTACGATCCTTACGTGTATGGATACGTGAAGTATTCACTCTTTCGTGCGATTCTCGTATACATTTTACACGTGCATCAGCAATTCGCTTCTGCCCTACCACCCCGACCCTCCCTGTAGCATGTCCCTCGTTTCGATTGCGTATAAGCTGACGATGCACGTATCCCCGTGAGGATCCGGCCCGTATCCACAGTTGGATAATATTTCATGCGACTCATGGAAAAAAGATGATCCGTCTTTGAGTGCACGGACGCCTGCAGCCCAGGACGTGCATTGCTCTCGGGGGATGGTGGGTTATGATGGTCGCACTTTTTTTTTTCTCTTTCTGGCTCTGCGTTGAAACTCCTCGAGTTCTCGTTCTTCCTATTATTAATAATTTTCAATTATCATTAATAATTAATTCGCGTAGTAATAATCATCGAAATATAAAAAAAAAACAAACAAAAATGTAACAATATTATTGTCATAATTGTCAGTAAACGACCAAAACTCGATTAAAATAAAATAATTCAAATGCTAATGATAATAAAAATAATAAATTCTAATAATAGTTGTTATTAATAAATAATACATTTTTTAAATGATTATTAATACTATTATTCATTATTCTTATTATTGCTATATATTAATAACAATAATAATAATAATAATAATAATAAATCACTATGGTTTAATAATTCAGTTATCGATTGTTACGAAACGATATTGATAATCAGAAATTATTATTATTAACGTGAATGATAATTACCATTGTTATTATTGTTTTCGAGATTAATCTTAGTTTCTTTTTTCTTTTTCTTAGCTTAGCAATAATAACGATAATAATAAATCACTATTATTCTTTTCACATTGAATCTCGCGTAAGAGGCACGATTCTTTGGGGTGTTTTTTTTTTCTTTCTCTCGTTTTGAAATCTTCAAATCTCCTTTCCATAGAACTTCTACTCTTACCTCCAAATCCTTGTTCTCGTTCCTGAGTATCCTTCGTTCGACCTGCCCCCTCCACTTTCCTCTCGGTTTCCTCTGGCCAGGTCTCGGCACTTCTCCCTCTCGTCGGTTCGTTACGAGCTCTTGGCACGCGTCGAGACCCGGAATCCCATTTTTCATCGGTAATTTTCGACTCGTTCGCTGGCGAGGAAACTGCGCTCGGACGATAAAAAAAAAAAAAAACGAAAAATAAGGGGTGAAAAAGGAAAACGGGGACGATAAAGCGTACGACGATTGTGCCATTTCCAAGTAACGCGAGAGTTAGTACGTACAAGCGTGAGTCGAGTTCGATTCCAAAAGTCCCTACTTTATTTCTCTGCGTTTCTCGCTTTGCTTCCCCCTCCCCTTTTTCTTTCTCTCTCTCTCTCTCTCTCTCTCTCGTCGTCTCTTTCATGCACGCTCTTTGGATACGACGTTGTACTACCCCCACAACCACATTGAAGCCGCGCTGCGTTATACTTTCTGAATAATAATCAGTCGCCCATTTGGAGTCGACCCACGCTCGTATTCTTTCCTCTTTCCACTAACAGACTTTCCTCTCTTCGAGAATCAGGCGGGAGCACGGAATTGGACGGAGCGGGGGGCGGGGGGGGGGGGGGGGGGGGGGGGGGGGGGGGGGGGGAGTGAGAGAGCGCAGCATCCCAAAGTTCCATTTTCTTTTTGGCTCCCTCGATCTTTTTTTCCTTCACTTTTTTTTTGCCTCGTATTATTTTTAAACAAATTTTTCTCTCGTTATTATTATTATTGTTATTATTTGCTCCGTTTTTACAGCTTTCTATGGGAATTGCCAGTTTTATATTTTCGTATATTTTTATTTTTTATGTTTATACAGTTTTCAATGTTAAGATACAATTTCTATGTATTTGAGACGACTGTATCTCCATGTAAGGTACTTTTAGGGAACGTTTACTCTGGAATCCGTATTAAATGGTTCTCTCTCTCTCTCTCTTTCTCTCTTGGTGATTTCTGTTACACTATCAGTTGGTTATTATTTTGTTAAGCTTGAAATCTATACATCGTTAAAAATTTGTTTTTCCCTAGGGAATAATAAAATCTATCATTCTCGTCAGCATACCTGTTCCGCTCTTTTCATTATTATTATTATTTTAAATTTTTGTATGTTATTATTATTATTTGTATTATTATACATTTTATATTTTTAAATAGATATCATTTTTATATTTATTTATTTCAATATTCCTGTATAATTTTAACGTATGAGGAAACGTAATAAATATTTCTCTCCTCCTTTCTCCTCTTGTGACACGTATGTTTTATTTATATATTTATTTATTTCAATATTTCCATACAATATCGATATATATATATATATTTGAGACGACTTTGTATCTCTATGTACGGTAATTTAAGGAAACGTTTATTTCGGAGTACGTAATATAAATATTCCCTCTCTCTCTCTCTCTCTCTCTCTCTCTCTCTCTCTCTCTCTCTCTCTCTCTCTCTCTCTCTCGTTTCTGGCTACTTATCCGTCGTGATTGAATTATGTTCTGTATTTTATTTTACTTTGCTTTATTTTTATATTCCATTGTTTATTTTAGTCTAATTTAGTCTTAAGTCTATTCTAAGTTTCATGTATATAACCAGTTTTGTTCTGTGTATACTTTTTGCCCGATTAGTTTTTAACTAGGGCATATTAAATATTATCAATCGATCAATCTCTCTCTCTCTCTCTCTCTCTCTCTCTCTCTCTCTCTTTACTTTAATTTAGTTTACTCATTTCTAGTCTTTACCTTTCTTACTTTTAGTCTACTGCGCATACTGGATTCTATTGTTAGGTTCAGATATCTTGATATGATTATCTTTTGATTGTATTTTCTTATTTTTACTTGTATTTTTATTATTGTTATTATTGTTCTTTCTACGATTGTTATAACGTATCTCTTGTATTATCCTATTTTGCCCGATTAGTTATCTAGGGCATATTAAACTTATCAATCAATCAATCTCTCTCTCTCTCTCTCTCTCTCTCTCTCTCTCTCTCTCTCTCTCTCTCTCTCCCTCCTCCTCTCAGTTTTGCCCGCCCTTTAACACTACGAGATTTTCTCGCCGTGTTTGTTTCTTCTCACACGTAGAAGGAAAGGGATCGGAGCGATCGGGGGCCCGGGAATCGAGTGGCATTATCATCGCTAATGAATATTCAGTTCTCGATGGCTCGGCCATTGGCGTGCGCAGAAGTTTACGGCGTGACTTCACTCCGAGGCTCAACTGAGCGCGACGTGTGTGTTGGCTCTCCCAGTGATCCTGGTTGTACGTGCGCACACGCGGATAAGTTGTCCCTTTTAATTGCACACCTATAAATGACCCTCGCACGCTGAAAATCCACCGGAACGACGTTCTATGATGGAAATATGTCACACCGGAGATTTACGTGTTACGGAGACGCGTCGGGAATCGAGCTTGAAAGTACAGCCGCGTTACGGTTTTTTTTTTTTATTTATTTTTCTTTTCACTCGTTTCTTTCTTTCTATCTCGTTGTTTCTAGGTTACGTTGCAATTGGCGTCGTTCGAACGTCACGACGATTCGTTATTTTTTATCACTCGCATTTTTTATTTTTTTTTGGGGGAGGGGGGGTAATTCAATTTTTTTTTTTAGTTGTATGAAATGAAAAATGGATTTTTCGTGCGTAAGCGAAGTAACTGAAAAGTCATTTGGAAATTAATTTTTTTTTAGGTCTGACAAACATATCGGAATTTCGATTGATCGCGTGAAATAAAAATCGACAATTCGATTGGTTAGGTAAAATAAAATTATAACGGATTATTGGGGGGACAAGCGAAATAATCGAAAAAATGTTTCGAAAATGTATTTTTGTTTGACGGAAAAACATTGAAAATTCGATTGTTCGTGTTAAATAATAATCGACAATTCGATTGGTTATATAAAACAATAGAAACGGATTTTTGGTACATAAGCGAAGTAATCCAAAAATAATTTTACAAAATTTCGTTTTTTTAAAGAAGACGAAAAAAGATTGAATTATTAATACTTTTTTTTTTCAAATAGTGGATATAAGTCGAAAATAAAGAATACATATTGATGAACTCCGAGACGAGTGAGGAAACCCAAAGGTGGATTATTAAACGTTTAGAATATCGAATTAAAAATATGAGGAAAGAACGTATCGTTACAACGATATCGTTGCAACGATGCTAACTCGAACCCCATGCTGCAACGTACCTGCGAATATGCATATACTGTTTGATTTTTTTTTTTTTTTTACTTTGCTTAGTTCGGTAAGTCTAAGCCTGTTGTATACCGAGTTACTCTATCGCTGCGTACCTCCCGACATATTATTTCGAAAGTTTGCAGGAATTGGGCCAGAGTCGGGAGCTTTGGAGTCGTAAAAGCACACCGTCGTCTTCTGACATCCAACGAGGATGGAGTTACGAGAGCAGGGAGAAGGAAAAGGGAGAAAGAGGATGACAGAAAGAGAGAGAGATGTAGTTACGAGACCCAGAGATGATGATAGATGATGATAGATTTTATTCTGCTCTAGTAAAAAAAAAAAAAAAAAACTTCCTGGCTGTTTCGGATTAAATGGGAATTAAAAAAAAACAAACATATAAAGTTTAACAAAACGATAACCAAAAAATAAACATATAAAGTTTAATAAAACAATAACCAAATAACCTAAAAAAACGCAATATAACCTAAAGTATTTGGTTATTGTTTTGTTGAACTTTATATGATTATTTTTCGGTTATTGCTTTGTGAAACATTGTATGTTTATTTTTTTATTTTTATTTAATGTCACAAAAATATGAAAAAAAACGCAATATAAACTAAAATACAAAAAAAAATACAAAAATGTTTAAAAAATATTGAGTCTTAGCACGAAAATTCACTGAAGATGAATGAACTCATAATTTTAAAATAAACTAAAAACTAAAAGGAGAAGGGGAGAGATAGAGAGAGGGAAGAGGAGGACGGAGAGAGAGCGAAGAATTCGTGGCACCAACGATGAGCACTAGGGGAACTTTATTGTCGGCTCTGAGGTCGTTACTCCTGATTTGCTTTTGTTATTATAATTGGGAATAATCGATGCCACTCTTCCCGCTCCTAACGAGGCTCTCTCTCTCTCTCGATTTCGCCATAGAGTGAATAGACGTATGCATTAACGGGCCAATATTATTCCCTACGTATAGTGTTTTTCTCCAGCCCCAGCGGTGACCCCGATTTCTCTCGTTTCTCTCTGCAGCTGCGATGCGCTTCGTCTTCCCAATGGTGCGAAATTTTGTTGTTTCCCCTTGCTGCTGCGGTAATGCCGAAATGGATCTGTGAGATTTTCGGCTCTCCCAAGCGTTATATTTACCTGTTTCGACGATAATAACGTTAATTTCTGTTAACGACGATAATAACGTTAATTTCTGGATTTGTTAGCGAATTACGCTAACAAATCCAGCCTTGCGAATACATTAGGGGGGTTCCCGAGTACGGACTGCGAGAACGTTGAGAAACTACTTTGAAATTTCTTTTTTTTTATTTCCCATGGAAACGGCTCAATTTTCGAAGTACAATCCCAATCAAGTTTTTCGAACGAACGTCAATTGACACCGAAGATTCTATTTTCGACGGTCATAAATAGCCATTTCAGTCAGCTTTAAAAATCTCATTTTAGCTGTTCTTTTAAACGCTTTTTAATGTCCCACATTATTGGTCATTTACAAAGCTCAAACCCACTTCAGGAATCTTTTAAAATTCCATTGAAAATACTATATAGCTTTTTGTAAATTCTATTTCATTCGGCTTTCGAAAACTGATTTTACTTGCTCATAAAACGAAATTCGTTAATTTTATCGATCTTTATGGAGTGGCTTCCAAAAGCCAAAAACAGAAAGTGCACTCTGACCTCAATAGAGGTCACGCAATTAGCTTTCAAGGTTGTGAATTTAGAATTTCGAATGTTTCCTTACGAATCGCTCTCGCGATATTTTTCATTTTGATTCGATTGATTGATTTTGATTTGATATGATTGATTTTGTATACGATATCGCAATATTTAGCATAGGCTATTTTTGGGTACTTTCGGATTGTATTTGCTCGTAGTCGATTCCACCAAAGCCCTCGTTACTCCACGAAATACTACACCCACATCAACAATGTTAATCGAGCACGATAGAATAACCGTAAGAATAGCCAACAACCGAAGTCGTGAAGATTACGACGACGACGGTGACGACGCTGTGCGCGCTGCCTATTACGACCGTGTGCCCCGCTATTGGGCATACTACTGGGCTGCTTCAGCCCCGTTGCTCCAGTTAACACGGCCGAGCACTTATCGGAAATTATCAGCGAGACGTAACTCCCATTACGAGGCGAACTGCGGCTCGTTAGGGTTCCTCTACCTGCTGCTCGTGGCTTCGTCCCATAAACGTTGTTTCCTCCAGTTCTCTCTATCTCTATCTCTCTCTTTTTAATCAACAATTAAATAATCCTTAAAAATAACATTTGGAATTTGTCAAGATTTATAATATTAACGCCATTCTCAACAGGAGCATAATTATGTTATGATTTTTGTATTATATTTAGTTACTGTTATTACGATTATTATTATTGTTCTAATATCTTTTCATTTTTCTGTTTTATTTTGTTGTTTCTATTGTTCTATTATTATATTATTTTGTACAGTTTCTCGTAAGTCCTGCTGGAGTATAATACATTTATCATCATTTCTATCTCCATCTTTCTCTTTATCTATCTCTCTCTGGGTTTGTGGCATTTCGACGCATTAGCCACGGATTTGCAACTAGGATTAAATACCTCGTTTACCGTATATATTTATGACGTTGAATTTTGCTCCGTCGAAAAGCTACGAAAATATTTATAGAAAATACCAATTAACATTTTTGTTTTTTTTTTTTTTTTTTTTTTTTTTTTTTTTTTTTTTTTTTTTTTTTTTTTTTTTTTTTTTTTTTTTTTTTTTTTTTTTTTTTTTTTTTTTCAAATTTGTATCTATAATAAATAATTCATAAAATGGTGATTAAAAAACCTTATTTTTTTGGCCGTTGAAGTGAAACTCTACCCTTAAAATTCTAGGGATTATCCTAGTGCAAATATTTCATAAAATTGTTCGTCCCTTGAGGCAAATCGGCTCGAAGAGAACGGTCGAACGAATGACACAGGAATGACTGATCGAAGACAAACTTATTATTATAGATGTAAAAAAAATTCTCGCCTGCAGATAGGACGGGGGATTTCGTTCGGTTTGGGCTCGATGCGCAGGTGGATGACGGCTGCACCGCGATCGAATGGGATTCGAGCCTCGGGGAAACCAGGTGCGCCAACGGTTCAGTCAAATAACGCGATGGGAAAGCACACGTGATGGTCTTTTTTGTTTTTTATTTTTCACTTTTCCATTTGCAAATTCTAGTCGTAAAAAATCACGCGAACACTCGAATACGGTTTTTTCAATGTATTTTGAGTCTGCCGTACGTAACTTTTGGTTATCATGAAAATGGAACGTTCAATGAAGTTGAAGATTGTTTCGTTCGAACGCAATGAAAATTTATTCATTTTCACTCTTGATTATTATATGAACAGAAAAAAATAATAGGATGGAATAATAATTGAGAATAAATTTCATTAGTGAAATAATAATTATTGAGCATTTAATAATAATATAGAGTTAATAATTAGTGATTCAATCAGAACTCAATGATATTTTGAAGGTCATTGTCTTAAAAAATGATTGAGCTATGTTTTACTCACTAATGATTTACTCGCAATTATTATTTGATACCTAATATAGATGAAAATGAATTCTCAATTCGAAATATTGATAATAATAAATTACTGAATGATATTTGAAGGTCATTATCTGCAAATATCATTGAATAATTTATGATTTTCAATATTTAAAATAGATAAATTATTTTCGTTGTTTCGAGTTATAAAAATCACTGAAAAAATGTTACCAGTTTTTACCACACATTCGTAACGTTAATTAGGTCAAAAATGCATGATTTGGATAATGACGAAATGAACGTAATTGGAAAATAAGAAAATGGTTAAATTTGAATTGAAAGGGATCAAAATTCACCGCGGCTGAGTTAAGGCGAAAAAAGAGAAGCTGAATGAGTGAAAGTCATACAGAGAGAGAAAGAGAGAGAGTGAGCGACAGAGAGATCGAGGAAGGATCCGAAGAGATTGAAATAAAGGGAAACAATGCTCATCCAGGTGGATGGGGAGAAACAGTACAGAAGTTTGGTACCTGTGACACGGAGCTAAAATCTGATAAGTCGAATATTCCTGGCGGAAGTTGAATAAAACGGGAGGAAGTAACGAACGTTGAATCTGGAAAGCGAGACTGTATTAGCCGGAGCGCGGAAATAGCCGTCCATTGATGACGCGTCATTCAATGCGACGTTGAAGTTTATATCGTTGGAACCCAAAGAAAATAATGCTTTCTCAACTTCGACATTTTTTTTCCGTGGCAAAACGAAAGTTTATTTCTGAAATCTGTGCCTACATTTTTAAGTACGTTCATCTATCAATCCTCAAAAATTTATATACGATTATCGAAATAAATAAATGAAAAAAATCCTCAAAAATCCGAATACGATTATCGATACAAATAAACACAAAAAATCCTCAAAAATCCGAATACGATTATCGATACAAATAAATACAAAAAATCGTCAAAAATCTAAATACGATAATCGATATAAATGAATTCAACAAATAAAGAGATGAAACTTATAGTCGCTTCGGAACATTGAAAGCTTCAAAGTCGTCCGGTATCAGCGAGGAAAAGCCTCGAAAAGTATCAGCTGGTAATGCCAGGCTGGCAAATTCGGACTTTTCCCGTAATCGCTAGAAATAGTAGAGTCTCGAGTTTGCCAAGCTTAGAGTTCTCTGACGCGTCCGCACACGTGGGAATTTGACGTATAAAACTCCCTCTTTTCTCGTCTTTTTTTTTCCGCCCTTTTGCCTCACGGTCTTTCCACGACTTCCTCTTTTGGTTCTTCCGCCCCCTCGTCCTTGCGCACCATCGCGCATCTCATATTTTACGGTAACGAGTTTCGGGTGGAGCTTGGCACGTCGAAAAGCGTACACGGATACGTTGGGCCCAACGCGACCCTAAAATATACGATGAGAATGAGCAAGGGAGTCTCTGTGTGATGGTAACCCAAAGCGAGGATGAACAAAGAGAAAGAGAGAGAGAGAGAGAGAGAGAAAAGAGCAGACGAAACTCATCCGCGCAAAGCAACTGTCCACGGGTATCCCTCTCGTTTATTCCTCCGTCGTCATCTGCTCGTCTTTTAACTTTCATCAGCATAGCCCAGCTCTCTTTCCTTTGCTGGCCTCTTTGCCATCATCGTAATTCCCGAACGCTAAAAATACACTCTCCTCGTAGCCCAAATGCGAGTCCCGCATATGGATATGACGTACACCAAGGATAATTCGACGATCACCCTTCTCCAAGGTTATGTACATTCGCAAACGCGTCTGTTGATACGCCCGAACTGTACGAATTCGAATTCGACCTTTTCTTTTTTTTTGTCAGTCATGGATCACTCGCGTGACTGAAAAAAAAGAAACTTTTGGAAATTGAAAAATTGTGCGTTTTTAAAACTATGCGAATTTTTAGGGTGAGTTGGAACGACTGGTGAAATTCGCAACCAATATCGAGACAATTCTGACCGCCAAAAAATGAATTTTGATTTGTCAGTGATTTTTTTAAAATTAACTTGATGGCTTTTGTATAAGCTCGTGATTAAGCCCAAACATTCTATGTCGATTAAAGCAGATTCGAGTTAATGATTATTATAAAATATTCATTTTTTATTTGAATAAATAAACGACAGTTGAAGTGTAAAAGACAGAGTGACGGGTAATCGGATAATTCCCCTCTTCCTGGTGGGATTGACATCTCAGAATTCGTTCGTCTAAAAGAAAAAATAAATGAATATTGCTCTTCGTCTGCATCGATGTTGCTATTGTTGAATAAATAATCGATTTTTATATTGTTATCGTGGGATTGTTCGATATGGTATTATATAGTTTTATATATCATCTAATATTGTTAAATATTAGCTGCCAAATAAAACTCGACATTCGTTCTTCCTATTCTTTATTTTTCGCAATACAACATTTTTCGAAAAAACGATTAAAAGTATTATTTTTCCGTAAAATATTTTCACTCAAAATTCTTCAAAAAATAAGCATAAAAAATAATAAAAAAAATCATAGTAAACGATTACACTCAACGATAACTGTTACAATACAATCAAACATCGCAAATCCGTCGTTTTAATAAATTACCAATTAATTTTCGCTGACGAAATTTTTGAAAGAAACTTCAACAAAATTCGAAAAACAATAATAAATCGATTCTTCAAAACCATCACAATTTGCAACTCAACGAATCGAATCAAGAAGTTTATCGAAGAAGAATGAGAAAGCTTTTTTACTTTCCGAGGTACACCGTACTCGAGGACTAGGCACGCGTCGGTACAAAAATTTGAATGAGATCATCATCGCCTCCCCCCTCCATCCTCCAGACTTCTTTTTTCTCGTTTCCCGCACCGCGTAACGTCTCGGCGAGGATGAATCGTCCGAATAATCGTCAAACGCACGAAACTTTTTCGGCTCCGGCTCGACGGAGCCCGGGGGATAAAAAAATGTGTATACAGAAACAAAGAAAGAAAAAAAAGAAGAAAAAAAACGAGCCCTCCGAAAGAAATGAATAAGGATGGAGAGAGGGCCAAGAGGGCATATTACAGAGTTGTCACGCTCGAGCGTTCACATATCTATGGACGTTTTCATCGTTCTTCTTTATCTACTATGTACTCCAATATATAAATACAAAAAAAAAATAATATATATATATATATATTTTTTTTTTTCGTCTCGGTGTACGGCGCGAGACTGCGAATCGGTCTTCTCTCGAAGCTCGACGAAGCACGAACAGACAACGACAGAGAAATCGATAGTTCGAATCCTCGCGGAACTCCAACCCCTCAACCACCCCTCCTCACCCTCTTCCTCGTCTCCTCTGGTCCTCCCGTTTTCCCTCAGCTACCCTCTGGCTCTTACTGTCTAGCTGAGTTTCTTGCAATCGCTCGTCGAACCCTTCTTTCCTCTCCCTCCTCCTCCTCCTCCTCCTTCCATTCCCTCTTTCCCTCCCTTTGCAGCGCTTCTTCGATCTTGTGCTCGGCTGTACCATCGCCATTGCGCACCGTCTCGCACTTTCCCCAATTCTCGATTCCTCGATGTTTCCATACGACCCTTCTTCTTCCCTTTTCATTTTTTTTTGTTTTTTTTTTTGTTTGGTTCTTTTTTTTTTTTTTTTTTTTTTTTGTAGTTTGGAAACTCTTTGGTCCATCCGTATCGGAAGTATACCTAACCAAAGCCTTTCCCGTCCCTTTTTTATGAGCTCCGGATGGTCGTGGGTGGCGGTGAACATCGGGAAGCCCGGGGGTGGGGGAAGGGTAGTTTTGCTCTGGAATACGCACACGTACACCGGTGGACGCGTATTCTGCATGCGGATTGGATCCATAACGGTTCTTGCCCGCTGGCGATGATGAGGTTGGAGCAAATACTTTTTCGAGGATCGGTCGGCGGGGTCATCCATCAAACAGCCGAAGGCCCGCAAAAGAGCCGGAGTTATACCAATGCCGATCTCGCTTAGCGTCGCGAAAAAAAAAAATGGAAACGAAAAAAAAAAGATATATATATAAATCGAAAAGAACGGGAAAATTGAGTCGCGAAGGGCGAAGGAAAATCATTTATTTGCCGTCACTATGGTATAGCCGATTTCTCCGTCGATGGACAGACACGGAAAAAAAAAAAAAAAAATAACGCGGGGGCTCACTATTGAGAACTCTGCTACAGAAATGCTGATGAATTATTCATTCGAACTTACACAATTGAAGATTACTCCGAGAATCGTTTGTCGAATTAATAGAACGTTCAATTGTTTCTGGGGATCTTCGTTTTAGCAAAAATTGAATATTTCTTCGGGTATTGTTTGTTTATAGAATAATTCATTATTTTTGGGGCATTGTCTCTTTGGAGAATTGAATATTTGATTTGCTTGATTATTATTCAGAAAAGTCACGGAATATTTGATTATTTCGAGCTTTGTTTATTTATAAAATCAGGCATTTCAATAAACTGAGAATTATTTATTGAAAACATTGGATTTATTGTACTCGACGAACCTGGAATGTCCAATAACTCTGGAAATAATTTATTGAAAAAAAAAGAAATTTAATATTCTATGATTTTTAAAATTATTAGTCGAAGATACTGAATATTTGGTCATTTTGGAAACCTATTGAACAAAATCGAACATCCCGCTAGTCCGATACTTATTTATAAAAAATAATTAAAAAATCATTTCCATTAATTATTCGAAATGATTTTATAATTAATCTCGAAATAATTCAATATTCCATCTTTTTAAAATAAATCGATTAATTCATCGATTTATTTTAAAAAGATGGAATATCGAATTACTTCGATAATTACTTATCGCATCGAACTGACTATACGATCAAGAGTAATTATCGGAAACCGGAAACGATCGTGTCTCGATGTAACTTCATTGCTTCGACGATCGAGATGAAAAAAAATGATGAAAAAAAAAAAAATAGAAAAAATAAAGTTCGCGGTTTTTGGGAATTTTAGGAACTTTAATGTAACGAAACGAAAAAATGCAGGTGGATAAATAAGAATGGAGAATTTTTTGTTCGCCCTGCGTCGTAAACGATCGGAAGGGCCTTAAAAGTGCGCGTGCGCGCACTCGCGCGTCCTCGTACACGCGGCCAGACTCGCGACTGCGAAATAATAATATCGATAGGTTACGAGCCACCGAGGACGAGAGAAAAGGGGCCGTAGGTACCAAGAGCGAAATGGAAACTGCGCTCGAGGCGAAATACCGCGTGCACGAGGGCTCCCTCGGTCTCACAGGGCTCTTCGCTCGCCCTCCCTAAAGGGCTCAATATTTCATCGAGTTTACGTCCCCGAATGTTGTGCCACGACGATACACGTGGCTACCACACTTCGGAACACCATTTTCGAGCATTTTGCGTGAACCTACTGCTCAGGGAGGCTTCGGTAAAATGGTCGCTGCTTGAGAAGCTGACTGGTGTGGTGAACGCAGAACGGAAACGACAAAGAGACGACCACAAAGAGAGGAATACGTTAATTAATTTTTTTTAACGGGTGCAAATTTTTGGGTAGGAAAACGAAAATTTCCATTAAGGAATGACAATTTTGTCAATTTGTGTCAAAACTGCATAACTGAGGGATTTTGACAATCATTTATGATAAAATGTCAATTTGTGCAAAACTGCAACTGAGAGATTTTGACAATCATTTATGTTAAAACAGTATAACTGAGAAATTGTGACAATCATTTATATAAAAACAACATAATTTTGATATTTTTACAATCATTTGTATTAAAACATCATAATTTCGAAATTTTTACATAAATCATATATTTTCAATAATTTATTATCAAAACAGCATCATTTTGACACTTTGCAATAAGCAAAGTACAATTTTCACATTTTTACATAAATCATTTGTCTATGTCATATATTTTTACATAAATACATTTTTACATAAATCATTTGTCTATGTCATATATTTTTACATAAATACATTTTTACATTACATTTTTACATAAATACATTTTTACATTACATTTTTACATAAATACATTTTTACATTACATTTTTACATAAATCCATGTCAAAACAGCGTCATTTTGACATTTTGCCGTAAACATTTTTGGGGACAGGGTGTTGCGAACCGAAAAAAAAGGACTATCAATTTTCAAAAACGGCACATTTCCACCGACTTCTTTGAGGGCGCGTGGTGAAAGCTCACGTGTTGATAACGTCGTCGCTTTTTGACTTCCCGAGATGTACTCTTTATTTTTTTTTGTCACCGTTGCTCTCCCCTCGTGCGTCAGTCCTCATCCGCTCTTTGCAGTCTTTAAGCTCCCTTGTCATCCGGTTGTCTGCGTTCTTTTTTTTAACTCGACCGTGGCTTATTTCACCTATGCAGCCTCCCTCCCTCCCTTGCCCCTCTTTTCTCGCCCTTCCTCCACCTTTCGCGTGCCTTCCGTCGTGTACTTTTGCCAGTGTCATAATACGCTATTCCCCGCGAGCGTTAGGTGGAAAGGGCCTCCCTAATGGAGTTTACGTGTAAGAGTGCAAGAGGCAAAAGTGAGATCGAAAGCGGACGGGAAACTCTCGGGAGGGCCGAGTTTCCCGAGGCTTTACCTTCCTTCTCTCTCTCTCTCTCTATATGCGTATTTATATGTGTGCGATCATACAAGTATATAATACGTGTATAATCGACACGAGGCGACGCTCTCTGAACCGTGGTGATGGTTTCGACAAAATTGAAGAACAGAGAACGATGCACTGACATCGACTAGACCATATATATGTGATAAACACACGCAAATTCACATTGATATTTGTATATGTATATGTATATGTATAAACGGGACAAGCGCACCCGGGGCCTTTAACTTCAAGCTCCATTCACAACTGCTCGTTTAATAGAGGCGAAAGAAAGAAACGAGAAAATTCTGCATTTGCTTTTTTTTTTTTTGTATATGTTAATTTTTTTTGTTCTGTCGGGTGAAACACTGAGAAATTAAGGAACGAAGGGTACTTACCGGTAAAATCGTAATTGTTCGTTGTTTTATATCTGTTCGAAAAGAATATTGGTATTAGTTTATTTATTCATTCGTTTGTCGTTTAGTGAATTCATTATTTATTTATTTTTTATTTATTATTTATTTATTATTTATTTATTATTTATGAATGAATTTTTGTTTTTCGTTGAAAGAGCTAGTTAATCCGTGAATAAATATTTATTTAGGCGTATGTTGGTTTTGACGTCATGATTTAATATTCATGTTTATTTGTCTTATACGTTTATTGACCTTTTCGCTGATCGATTTCCGTTTTGCCAATACGTTGATTCATCTATGCATGAAATTGTTCTTTTCGACTTTTTATTTCACACTTATTTATGTATTTATTCATATATTTGTATAATCAACGGTCATTCACGCTCAAAAAAAAAAAAACGAATCGACGATATTCGTTATCGCGGTTTTAAATAAACAGTAAAAAAAAAGTTGGAAAGAAGTTATTTGCAATTGGAACGAGATACATGTAAATGTGAATCATCATGGAGAATCGTATTTTTTGTTTGTTTGGTCTTTAGCGTTTATTTCTCTTTGTTTACTTTTCTGCAATGTGAACGTGGCTTGAGAATTTACGAACCACGAGGAAGCCGGAAGCGGAGTGAGAAAGGTACATGCGCCGAACAAAAAAGTTTAGAGGGAAAGGGCTAAAGGGATGGGCGCAGAGTTTCGAAAAGGTGAGAAAGAGGGAAAGAGACAGCGGGATAGAAACATTAAGTGATGGAGAGAGGAACAGGGAGAAAGACAGAGGGAGAGAGAGAGAAAAAAAACTAAATGAGAGAGAGAGAAAAACTAAATGAGAG
The DNA here is from genome assembly GCA_030523105.1 of Ophioninae sp. A BG-2022a. NCBI lineage: Eukaryota > Metazoa > Arthropoda > Insecta > Hymenoptera > Ichneumonidae > Ophioninae sp. A BG-2022a. The sequence goes on from JAPYZI010004375.1 coordinate 18,317, forward strand.
AGAGAGAGAGAGAGAGAGAGAGAGCGAGCGAGAGAAACTAAATGAGAGAGAGAGAGGGACTAAATGAAAGAGAGAGAGAGAGAGCTGGCTGAAAAAAGAAAGAGAGTGAGAAGCCAGGAGAGAAAAGGACAGGAGAAAAGAGACACAAATTTGGCGGGAAAGAAGCGAGGGGTTGGCAGCGCGCTGCGAGCGCTAATTTTATTTCAACCTCGAGCGAGGAACTCCCGGATAATTCGACGTCAACGTCCCGATCACGAGAGCTGGAACTTCCAAACGCGCTTAAAGTCCTCGGCGAAGCTCCGTCCTCTTCGCCTCGCCAGAGTCTTTCCTCGCGTGCGTCTCTCAACCCGTACACCCCTCGATCGATCCAAGCGCGCTTGCACCTTCACCGCGATTCAATTCTCCAAAGTCGTTTAAAACAAAAAAAAAATCGAATTTCCCTCCCCCTCCCTACCGACCTGCTCGGACAAAAAAGAAACCAAACGAAGCTGGAAAGATCGCGGTCAAGATGAGAACACCGCGTCGATATTAACACTTGCCAGTCCTGATCGAATTTTCGACGGGACGGAAGCCTCCGAAAGGTTTCGGAACAAGGCGCCCGGGGGTGGAAAACGCCGGCCAAAGGATGCTCCGAGAAGGGGGTAAAAAGTGGAGTATAATAGAGTGGCGGCGTGGGACTACGCGAGGAAAAAACAAAAGGGCTCCGTCGGCCATTATGAAACTGTTGAAAAACAACAGCAACGAAATAAAACGAGCGGTGGGGAGGAGGGGGAGGGAGGAAGAAAAGAAATAAAAATGCACGAGCCGGAGCGCGGAGTGTGCAAATGAGGAAGGGTGAAAGAAAAAGAGTCTGGCCTCGTTTATAGTTTTCTCCGATACTTCATCACTCCCTGTCTCTCCTTTCATACCTTTCTCTCTCTCTCTCTCTCTCTCTCTTTTTTCCCTCTTTCGCTACCTGTAATCGAGAATTCGTGACGAAGAAAAAAAAGCTTTCCGCGACGTTCCCTCGTGGAAAAAAATGGACGTTAAAAAGAAGAAGAAAAATCTGGAAGACGAGCAACGGTGACGAGAAAAAATATTCACTATCGATGAGTGAAAGATAAAAAAAAAAAAGATAATGCGAAAGAAAAGAGCGAAAGTGCAGGGGAAGAAGAAATAGATTGAAACAAAAAATAGTCTTGTTGAAAGTATTCGCGAAATTCGGCTGGGACAATATCGGGACGAGAGTGCTGTAACGAGGGTGGAAATTTGTCGGAACACATCGCGCTCGTTCCACTTTTGATTTTTTTTTTTTTCGCCAAAGCAAATTCAACCTTCGAGGCTCATTCACGGAGGAGAGAAATGTATCGGGGAAACACTCTGTCTTCGATATCAGCCAGTCTTTCGCCGTCTTATCAGCTTCGTTCATTTTTTTCACCTCATCCTATCAATTGCATTTTCCCTCTCCAGCCTACTTCCTTTTTACTTTTTTTATATGAAAGCGTCCGGAAACCTCGAACGAAGAAAACGAAGGATTTTTCTTTTTTTGGTACACCGCTAGTAGGTAGAAAAAGAGGGCTTTATATTTAGGTTGGTTCGAATTTCATGAGCTTCCAGACTGCATCCTTGGAACATCCTGATGTATTTAAAAAACAATAATTTATCGCTAAATTTATTGTAAATTGCTGAACAAAAATTCTCACAAGTGTTTGAATTATTCACACGAACTAAATTTACTAAATAAAATTAGTAAAATTTAAAAAAATTATTTTATTTTGTGAAATGTTTTTTTTTAAGGGTAAATATGTTTTTGCAAATATATATATATATTTTTCCTAATCGAAACATCTTTTTTCTCCGAGCGTTAAAGTTTTATTCAAACATTTTTTTGCAAACGTAAACGTTTATTTTTTTCCAAATCGAAAACCTTCTTGAAAATCGAAATATTTTGCTATCCTAATTTAAGGACCTTCCACAGTAATCCTTGAAATATAATTTTCCGAATTAACGAAAACAAGACGAACGTAAATTTCGTTGGACCTCGAGGATGCAAAATTCAATTCCTTTCCCTTCGAATCTCGCGTACGGTAAAAAATAATCTCCCGCGAACAGTTTCGGTCCGTAACGAGTGTTGTATAAAATTGTACATCGTCGCTTTAGGTTGGCACTCTGGGATTGGGCCCAAAGTAGGTACATAGTGACGTAGTTAAAGCTCTGAGCATCGCTGAAGCGTGCAATTTTTTGCAGGTTCCCTTTACCATCCTCTCTCTTTCTCTGCGAGGACGTCTCATATATTTTCTTCTGCCACTGTACGTTTCCGTATTTTATGTATCTCGCGTTCTCTTTTCGTGTTTCGCAGGGCTTTTGGCGACCCTCATGGCCCTGCGACATCATTTGCTTCCTTTTGCTCAACATTTTTCTATGTATCGTTCTCGCTTCTGTTTTTTTTTTAAATTCTCTATCGCTCTCTTGCATTTCAGAAGCTCGTGGCCGCGAGCTCGTAATTCTCGCGTTTCCTCTTCCTCTTGTCTCTCCTTTCCCCCCCTCCCCCCTGTTTCTCTAGCTTTCCGGAGCTCGTTTTCCACATGCGTCGTGGATAGTGCACGTGCGAGCTCGCAGGCGAATTTTCCTCGCTCCAAATCGCTCCTAAGTAAGATCTCTTGAAGTGTTATTTTCGCTGGTTTCCCTTCCTTCCTTCAGCCCTTTTCCTCTCTCTCCCCCTCCCTCCCCTCCTCCCCCTCCTCCTCCTCCTCCTCCTCTGTCCTTCACTCTCCTTTCCTCCGTCTCTTTGCGCGCGCGATGGCATTGCGAGACGAGCACAATCCCCAAGAGGTCCATACCGGTGTATCCGTGCGCGAGTAAAACGTCATGTGGGTGTAAGGTGGCCGTATGTGCGCACCGTACCGCAAGGAAGAGCTCGTGGCTCTTTCACCAAGCCTGGAGCACAGTCCTCGGTATTTTTACGAGTAGAGTGCTGCTTCTGCTGCCGCCTCTTTCTCCCAGTTATGTTCTCCTTTTTTACACGTCTACACTCCGACCAGAGAAAGAGAGAAAAAGAAGAAGAGAGAGAGAGAGAGAGAGAGAGAGTGATGGAAAAATCGTGTGACAGAACCGAGAGAGTGAGAGAAACAAGAAAAAAACGAGAGAGAAATAGAGCTGGAGAATACAGGAAAACGGAGAGAGAGAAAGAGAGCAACTGCGTAATTTCAACGGTTCCATGGAAGGACCATAGTGTTTTCACCATATCGCTTACATTCCCCATACAACCCTTTACGTCTGTGCGCGTATCCAAAAGGAAAGAACGAAATCGTCGTGTAATAGAGAAAATAGGAGAATTATCATACGAAAAGACCCGGACATCCTCTAACCTCGCGCTAAAGTGCTCGTTTCGCCTGCGATTTTTTATTTTTTTAATACATATATATATATATTTTTTTCATCATTAGTTCTTCCGTCCTCCCTTTGTGAATAATCACATTCGTTTCTACGGACCACTCTGTACCAGCCATTTAAAAACTCAATTTATCTATATTTATTCTTCTTTCGGACGATCATCGATAATAAGATGATCGTCAAAACGTATAGTTTAAATTTGTAAATTGTGACATTTTTTTTCAAACCTATCGTTTTATTGAGATAAAAAGACTCGGAAATTTTCCGGCTGGAATATTTCAGGGACTCGTTGAAACTCACTCAAAAATATTCAACACGTATTTCTCATGTTTGTTAATATCCGGTATCGCGTTTCAGGCTTTTGGCTCACGGATCGTGAAATGGAAAAAATAATAATAATGATAATGTTTGCTCGATCTTTTCGTTGGCCGAAAAAGAGACGTTTGAAAAGGGAATTCTAAAAGACCAACCGGTGCTGCGTCTTTCTCGTTTCGACGAAGACGTCCTGTCGTCTCGTAGGAGCTTTTATATGCAAAATTCGATATAGGACATCATCAACATCGAGTAATTACCATTGCTCTGTCTCTCTCATTTTCTCTCTCTCTCTCTTCACGCACGAGAGTCATCCAACGAGATCTTCTCGGATATACCAAAGCAGCGCGTTACCATGTTGCGTAACAGCATACCTCCGGTGTTGATCCTCGAGGCCCGTCGAGTTTATATCCATCTGCAGAGCAACGAGAAATTCCATAGTGCCTGCCATCCCCCTCCCTGCTTTTTCCTTCTCCCGGGCACGGTTTTTTTTTTTCAAGGACCGAGTGCACGAAACTCTCCGCAACAAACGAGTTTCGAGCATAATTCTTTTCCTCTCTTTTTTTTACGACGTAACGTCCAACGATACGATTTACAGCCGGCCTTTTACACGCAGATTTACAGATTCTGGGTCGTTCTCCTTTTTTTTTACGATCCTTTCCTGAGTGCGTTTCTTGCCTCTCTCTCTCTCTTTCTCTCTTTGTTTTCATTGGCTTTTGTACTTTTGTAAAATTTCTTCTCATTTGCAATTATCGTGAATTCCGATCGACAATTCAAAGAAAAAACCAAGTTTACGAGGTGTTTGTTCATGAAACAAAGTGGAGTTTTATTTTCCGAGGAAAATATTTATTTATTTATTTATTTACTTATTTATTTATATTTTTATTTATTTATTTATGTATTTATTTGTATATTTAGGTATTTATTTATTTATTTATTTATTTATTTATTTATTTATTTATGTATTTATTTGTATATTTAGGTATTTATTTATTTATTTATTTATTTATTTATTTATTTATTTATTTATTTATTTATATATTTATTTATTTATCGATCTCTGTTTTGTTCCCTTCGAACTAATCTCCCTCAGATACAATAGACTCGTGCCAGATCTTTTTCCAATTATCAAAGCGCTTGTTTTTCGCCAAAAAAAAAAAAAAACAATCACGAATAAATAACGATGCGTGAGGTGCATTATCGTTTTCGATAACAAAAAAATCGGTCAGCACGTCAAGCTCGCGTCTATAACCTCAATATCCATCAAAAACAAACTAAATGTGCAAAACTGTTAATAATTTCGACGCACGTTCATGTGTACCAACATAAGAATTAAAAAAAATATATCAGAATTTGAATGTACGTAGCTCGAGAAATTTAACGAATCATTTTACGAAGTATAATTCAGCAAAAAGAATATTGTACATAGCGAAAATGATTTTATAGCAAAAAAAAACGAAGTACGCTTCAAATGAAAGGAATAGAAATACTTGAGCAAAAATTATGGCAAATTTTCCGTGAATTTGCGTGCCGGCTCGCCGTAACCGAAACACGATAACAATTTTAATTTTTTTTTTGCCCCGATACGATTGCCGTTCCCGGAACGCCTGTACCGTTCGATTTTCGATAATTTTATTATGCAACCCCGGATTGGACGGAGTTGTCAATCGTCTCGTCGATGAAGCGACGATTATTCCTTAAAAGTTGGAGAACCGAGAAATTCCTTTCGATCCCGCTGCGTCAGGAATCAACCACGATTATCCGATGGCCTGAAAAAATTCTTCTGTTTATATGTTTTACTTTCTATATTCATGAAGACTGAATGATTATTTATAAGAACGACTATAATTAAATAGAAACCTTATAAAAATGGCGTTTGATTACAATAATTTAATGTAAACAATGATTACGTGTAATCAAATAATTGCATGTAACAAAAAGTATAATAAAATTTAATTTGTAAGTAGAATTCAATTTTCGTAAACAAAAAGATAAATGCAGAAGATTCTTTCACCTCATCATCATCAAATATAATTAAGTTTAATTGAGTTGAATAATTAAATTACCTCGAATAATCAAATATCATTAAATTATCAAGTCTAACTAAAATTATCATTAAATTTAATTCATAAACAAAATCCAATATCCTTAAACAAGAAGATAAATGGATAAGTTTTTTTCTTACTCATCATTATTAAATTTCATTAAAATAATTGAACACAATTATATAATTACATATACCTACACTCATCATAAATTAAATTCATTAACAAAATCCAATGTTCGTAACAAAAAAAAATAAGACACGAATGCAGAAATTATTTGTTTGTTTTCTTGCTCATCGTTATTTTTCTCTGAAACTCTCAATGTCGAGGCGCAGTTCACTCACACCTTTATCTGGTTACCAGTCTTCGATTACGAGAATCCTTTGGGCCCCCCCCCCTCCCCCCTGCCTTTTTTCCAGCTTCGTTATCACGAAGCGCTGATCAGGAAAAATCAGATCGTGAATTCACCACTGAAGTCTCTGCAATTCCAAAGAAGCATGTACAAAGCTGTTTGATTGTTATGACGTTTCACGTTGCCAAGTCCACCCCCCCACCCCCCCCCCCCCCCCCCCCCCCCCCCCCCCGCCCCCGCCCGGCCTCTCGAACCCGCTCCTGCCAAATGCTTGATTCTCGCTCTTGCTCTTCCTCATCACCTCGTTATATCAGACCAGATACACATCCGAGAATTTTCCGATCGTGGTGTCGATCACGCGTATTTATTGCCGCACGCAGCGAGCGGGAAATACGAGAGCGACTTATTGAAACGCTTTGGAGTGAAAATCGATAAGAAAAAACCAAAAAAATAACGACAAACGCTAGTGAAGAGGGAGAAAAAAAAAAGAGGTAAACGTCAGCGGTGCCGGCGTGATTCTTTGAAGTTCCGGGAACAACCTTACAAACCTTATCGTAAATTCCGAACGATAACTCATTGATGCTCCAGTGCCAATTGTTGTTCATTATCATAAATTTCACAATACAAATATAATGTTTTCGTAAAATTAATTCAAACTCATACAATTTTTGTTTATTTGCGGTTTATTTTTTGTTTGGGTTTGTTTGATACAAAAATTTGTAAAATTTGATTTATTTTGGTTGTATCCAAACAAACCTAAACCTAAACAAGAATTTATTGCCGAAAATCATTACTTTCAATCGTTTCAGTGAATAGCATGGATTAAGAAAAATTGGTAAAAAATAAAGAATCTTTTCGTAAAATAATAATGACTTGTGGAAGGAAATTATTGTATTTATTAAAAATTAAAAACAAAATTCAGTTTCTTCTAAATTTTATTAGTTTTTGGTTAAAAAATAATTTAAAAATTGACGAAAAATGTGTTATAATTAAACAGAGATTAATGTTGAGTTCTTCAATAATGTTTTCCTTTGGTTGTTATGTTTAACAGTCAAAACAGCACCATCAGCAAATATTTCGCAGTAATTTTTTTTATTGTTTACGTAATCTTTTTTTTTCTCATTCGGAAATTTTTCTCCCTCGATTTTTTGTCGGTTCAACCGACGTTCCTCTCATGTCGAATTTCGCTTGTGTCATCTCGTCTCGCTCGCGATCGTTCGATTCACCTGTGCACGCAAGAGCTCGTGCGCGAAAGGACTACCAAGACTTGAATGAAGCCGGAGCACAATCGAACTAGCAATTATACTTCGTTAGGTTCGACCGGCTCGAAAAGAGCCCTGGCTCTTTATCGCTGGTAGCCTACTTTGGAGGGAACACCTGACGTTTCTAACGCCACCGCCCCCCCCCCCCTCTACCCCCTCCCACGGTTTTCTTCAACACACGTTTCTTTAATCGAGTTACGCATGAACTCGGTATATAGACAAAACGCATATCGCTTTTATCTTTCTCTCTCTCTCTCTCTCTCTCTCTGTCATACACACATTTTTCATTTTTATTTTTGCTTTTTTGAATCGTTTACACAAGTAATATATAGTTCATGCATTTATTATCTGAAAATTATCTTCGAACTTCTCTCTCCTAAATTGATTTTTTATTTGTTATTTTTAAATAAAAAATAATTTATTTTTTATTTTTAAATATAAAATAATTTATTTTTTATTTCTAAATATAAAATAATTTATTTTTTATTTTGTCATTTTTGTATTTTTATTTGTTTTATTTTTCGAATTTTCCATTCTATATTTATTTCTTTACATATTTGTTTTGTTTTTGGCCTTTAGCATTTAGCAAATTAGCATCGCTAATTGTTTTTTTTTTTTTTGTGAACGCCACACTTTTATTTTCGCGAAAGTTGTTACAAGGGCATAATAGATTTTATTATTCGTCATCATCGTCCTCGTATCTCGGCGTATCTCGACTTTGAAGTCGTTTGTATCGTATTACGTCTAACAAGGTACACATTAATCGTCGTGTGTTTTTTCGTATTCGGTCCACACATCTTGCAACGGCCTATCTACGGCGCTCTCTCGCGTTTCGTAACTTGCGTAACACATTTTAGATCACACGAAGAAAACGTTTTTCTTGCCTCGTTCTCTCTCGTTTTTTTTTTTTTTTTCTTCTTTTTCTTTCTTCTTTAATGTATACGCGCAGCAAAACGTTCGTACTCCTCTGTTTGTATTTCTCTTCTTCTTCGTCGTCGTCGTCGTCGTCGTCGTGTGACGTAACCGCGTGTGTTTACGCAAAGAGATATGCCCGCGATCCACCTGAGGCTCGATTCGCGTTTCTTCATACCGGGTGTCCTACAGGATGAAGGATACGTCGAAACATTTTGAAAATTCGTTTCCTCGAAGATACCGTTTTGAAAAACAACAAATAACTATAAAAAATGATAAAAAAGTCTGATCGGGGATCGTTTGGGTTTGTTTAGGATCGTTTAATTTTCTTTGGATTTTTTTGGGTCTTTTTGGATCTGCCTGGGGTTTTTTAAAAATCTGTTTCGATTTGTTTGGGTTTGTTCAAGTCGGGTTGGGTGTGTTTCGTTTCGATTGGTTTCATTTGGACGTTTTTCGATTTGGTTGGGTTTGTTTGGGTCTGTTTGGATTTGTTCGGATTTGATTGAGGCTGTTTGGGTTTGTTGACGTTTGATTTAGTCTCTTTAAAATTGTTTGGGTTTATATTTTTGCTTGGATTTGTTTGTATTTATTTAATATTATTTGCGTTCGTTTCGATCTGTTTGGGTTCGTTTCGTTCGATTTGGTTGGGTTTGTTTGGGTCTGTTTGGATTTGATTGAGGCTGTTTGGGTTTGTTGACGTTTGATTAAGTCTGTTTAAAATTGTTTGGATTTATATTTTTGTTTGGATAAGTATCTATTGATTTAATATTATTTGCGTTCGTTTCGATCTGTTTGGGTTTGTTTCGTTTGCCTTGTTCGGAGCTTTTTCGATTTCTTCAGTACAGTAAAAGCGCGGTAAGTTTTCGTTTCGTTCCAACGAAGCACACTTCAATCGAACAAATAACTTTGGAAATTCGATGACTCGAACAAAATATTTTCCCCCGAAAAATGGGTTTTTCTTTGGATGTTCGAAGGAAGGTTCGTCCGCATTTTCAATTTGATCACAAGAATGGGATTTTCAGAAGCTTACACCACAGTGAAGGGAAAACAAAAAAGATTATTCGTTTGGACAGCCATGAGAGAGATAAAAGAGTGGATGAATATTATAATTGGAAGCTGGTTGGACACCCTGTAGATGGGTAGACATACGAAATACTATTCGTACGAGGCGCCCGGATAAACGTGCAGCTCCTCTCGCGGTGTGCGTTCTGTAGTATCGCTCGGTCTCGTATATTTGCTCTTATATCTCGGAAACGCTTTTCTCCGCGTTCAAGCCTGCCGATCACGTCGTGCCTCGAAGAATGGTATTTTTCTTCTCCTCTTCTAATTATTCCCACGTACGATGGTACGTGCTCTCACGACCATTCGTTCCGTTTCATAGCTCGTGCTCGTTCCTGATAATTGCTGATCGGGGCTCAGCTTTATTGGCGAATCTCGTGACTCTTTACCGATATTACTCTATCGAGTCTTTTATTTTTTTTAATCGAGCATAAAAATGCTGTTTGTTCGTCGTTATAGCCGGAAGAGAGATTCTAGCCATATTTTTTTTTCTCTTCTTGGTGCCAATTGTAAAATCCTTCAAATCGTTTGTTCGCATATTTTTTAAATTTCGTATAACGAAGATTTTTTTCGTTTCAACTGCGTGGAAATCTTTTTTCCTTCATTTTTTAGTTTCCTTTCATTTTCTTTTTCTTGTAAATTATTAATTCCTTTTTATTGGCGAATTTTAATCGTACTTTTCACAACTACGATGACGTAAGAAGGTAGAGTTTTTTTTAAAAAATTGTTTTTGCTGATATTAGCAAAGATAATTGCAAAATTGACCAAATAAATTAGGAATAAAATAGTTTTTTCTTCAAAGAAATAATATTGGGTGAATCTTCGTTGAGATTTCTGTCACGATTTTTCAATCGTTGAAAAAAAAGACTATTAATTGATTCTTCAATTTATCGAGAAAAAATGTTTGGTCGTAATCGAACAAAAAAAAATGAAGATAAAACGGTCTTTCAAAACTGTACTATTAAATCATACACAAATCAGAAATAAAAAATTGTAAAATACGTAAAAACGAGGATTAAAAAGAAAATCGTGAAGAAAATTTCGTTGCTTCGAAACGATGAAATTTTCAAACCGATTTTCTTCCTGGGGGAAGTTTATGGGTTTCCTCGAAGCGTCAGCGATTTTCCAAATTTTTTCCACAAGCCCATCCAGCCTAATGAGGCCACTTGATACTTATTGCAATTGACGAATGCAACATTCAACGTCCTCGTTAATCTGACGTCCCGAAAGTGCGCATGTATTTATAAATCAGTGATATAACCTTAAAAACAACTATTTTTAAAGTTATGTAACCATATCGGGGAAACAAAAAAAACGACGAATAACCAAAAACAACGATGAGTGGAAAACAAATCGAAACGCAATTTCGAAAGGGAGTCGGAGTTGTTCGAACAACCGAGAAAGCTCTCCGGGATGTTATCAGTGCCGAGAAGATAGAGCTCTAAGAACTCGTACACTTATCGAAATTGTTATACTTTTTTTTTTTTGTTGGCTGGGAATAAAAGATCGAGCAGGAGGGCGCCAGTCAGTGGGTCAAAAGCGTCGTTTTTTTTTCTCCCCTCCCACTATTTCCGTACCGAGAAAGCCCAAGAGAAACAGGGACTTTTCGCGTGTTTCACCAGCCCGCTCGACGTCCTATCACTTTCCAAAGTGTACCACCACCCACGTTACACCAAAATCGTGAATCATCCTCGGTTTCGGGAAAATACGCGAAAAGTTTCGGTGCCGCGAAGTCGGAGACCCCTTTCGGGAATCCTACGTACGAGCGAGACCAAAAACTAGGGAAACAGTCTTTTTCGAATCGCTTCTCTCTCATTTCACTCGTACCACGAGAAAAATATTTCTTTTCTTCGCGTACCGCCTCTCAATATTTTTTCGTTTCTCGTGTATACACACCGTACACCTTCTCTTTGCGCTTCGTGATATATTTACGAGGTACGATCTTATTTACGACGACGTAAAGAATCGAACGAGGGCCTGATTGCGCGATTCCTCGACGACGATTGTACATAGGTATAGATGTTTATTCCTGATAAGAGATAGCCGAGAAAGCCTTGGCTGCGCGCATGTTTCTCTTCATATATATATATATATATATGGATATGCGTCCCAGGCTCGTAAAGACATTTTGTTCCAAGCATAAAGTTTCCTCGCGTATAGGCTATTTCCTAAGGAATTAGCCAATCTGGAAGTTTAGTGTTAGCTGTTTCGTTCTTGTTTTTTTTTTTCTTCATATTCCGTTTATTAGCGAAGAAAAACTCTTCGGTCGTGGGAGAAAGGAAGAAGCCCCGAATTTGTACATTTATTCATTGTGAAAATTGTAGAGCACGTTTGAGTTAAAATAATTTTAAAAAATTGGTAACTTTAGTACGGTTATTGTACACTTTTATTCGTTCGTTTGTATTCTGTTTGGAAATATTTATTTTGTTCCACGTAATGTACGAAAAATTAAATTGTTGTTAAAATATGGATTCTTTTGAAATTGGTTTTGTCGTGTGGCTGTAGATTTTTTTGGTATTGTTTAAACAATAGAAATTTAGTACTGAAAAAATAGACGAAAATATTAAGAAATATTTAGAAAAATATACAGAAAATTGATAAAAATATTTGTCTTTTATTTATTATTTATTGATTTATTATTATCTTTATATGTTTTTATTATGAGAATATGAATTTTGAATATAATTGTAAATATAACTAGTTTTACAAAATATGCAAATGTGAATATAATATAAATACTATTTTAAAAAAATATAAATCATTTTAAATCAGCCAATTCGAAATTACTTCGACGTCGATTTACTTTAATTAATTTACGTCAATGCAATAATACTAAATTTAATTTAATTTAGTTTTTCATCGATTAAAAACAATTTCAGAAATAATTGTAAAATAAATTTAAGAAATTAGGATTCCTAAGAATAATGATGATACAATGCGTAGATATGAAATTATTATTCTGTTTTTATTCAATATTTAACAATAACTTATGGAGTACGCCTCGACCTCTACGAGTATTATTTCTTATTGACTCATTTTTTGTCTTTTCCTTTTTTTCAGTCCTGCAACCCCTTCTTGATAAACTTTCCTCGTTCCTCTTATTTCACGAGTGCAAAAGTACGAAAGTAAAAAAAAGAAATTGTGCGGAATACAATCGTTCGGAAGTCGAAGCGACGAGTAAATAGAGAAGAAGATGGAGGGTGGTAGTTTCGTTGACACAGTATCCGATACTATATCGAGCAATTAAACGAAACTTTTTTCCGGTCTCGTGGAAAATTTCCCACGGTGAATCGTGAACAGAAAAAGAGAGAGAGAGAGACTCAGCTGGAGTGCGTTACGTAAACACTGTACTCAGTGGAGGATCGTTCACATTTTTCTCCGGTCTCTCCTTTCGCCTACTCGAAGAAACCTGTACAAAGTGCCAAAGGGGGTGGTTGAAGGGAAGAGGAGGAAGGGTTGGCCCTTTGGGGGTAAAAGGGAATGAGAATGAGGTAAGAGAGAGACCAAGGACGCGAAAGAGTAAAACGATAATTCATCCAGCGAGTTCCTGGAGTGATTAACGAAGGGCGGAAGGGTTTGCGAGGGTCGACGTTTTAACCGGGTTGGTTCTGGGTTCAAGAGGATACTCCGGAGGTAAGGTGCGCAAGCCAGAAAGAGCCCGCGTAAATAAAAGTAAGGTTAGAGTTGGAAGGGCGTGGAAGGGCGTCGAGCGGCGTTTTGGCGGAGAATTATTTTGAAAAACGGTCCTCCAAATTTCGTAGACAAACAGAGAAGCATATATATATATATAAATATTGGACAGACGAGTGGACAAGATGAAAGAAAGAACACCCCCGGGGTTGGAGGGAGCCGGAAGGGCCACCGAAGGTAAACCGTCAGAAGTGGTTCCCGGAGTTTTGACGCGCGAGAGATGACTGCACGCGAAGAATTAAGGGAGGAGAATAAACGAGGGGTTTGGGGGGCGGAGGGGGGAGGAAAAGAGAATGGGTAAGTGCTACGGTGAATAAGGGTTGATCCCCAACCCTTAATCACGAGAGACGGAGTCACTCGGAAAAGAAGTGGACGTAAGAGAAAGAGAAAAAGAGAGAGAGAGAGAGAGAGAAAAGTGGCCGGAGTTGTGCGGACTAGTGGTTGCGTAACCGACGACAAAAAACAACCCTCCTGTACATCAAAGGGAGGCTCGCGCATAGGTCCGCAAGAACCACCAAGAATGAGTTTAAAAATGCGGACGAGCTTCGAAATACAAGCACGAGGAGGGTTAAGGGTCGCCCTAGAAACCCTCGTCGTATGCGCTAGCGTTTACCACTTTCTCACAGCTCAATTGGGTGGCGGGGCTGATGCGGAGAGCCCTAGTCGAGAGGATAACTATTTCGGCTTTCACGGGCGTTTATCGTTAAATTTTCGTTATCGTGAAAACACACACGATTAAAAAATGTGGAGTGGCGAGCGGAGGGGGGGGGGGGGTGGGGTTGGTTTAAAAGCCATTTGGTTGTCAAAGTATACGAGCTGATGGTTTTGATATGTCGACTTCTTGATGGAAGTGCCACTCGAGAAACAAGTCGATTTTCAATATTTCTTTTCATCGTTCTTATCAGGGGGTTCTTATCAATTGTTGCTAAATGAATTGTTGCTAAGGAAACCCCCCCCCGGGTTTCCTTCTTTCATTTAGCAACAATTGCAATGCGGTCAAAAGTATTTAAAAACAATTATCTCCATAAGCAAGAGCGTTATACTCGTATTTTTATAACTATGAAATTATTTAAGAAAAATAAAAATGTCCCGAGTAATTATTATTGTATCATTATTTTATCGAGAACTATCGTTCCTTTAAATTGTCAAAAACTTTGGCAATTTTTCGTTATGGAAACGTTGGATCTGCGAAGTGAAAAGTCATTTTGAAAAATGATAAAAGCCCAACTTTGTACCTTTAGAATGCAATCAAGCGAAGAAAAAAAAAGAATATATATATCTTTTCTATTTTTATCATTACATTTTCTCATTACTGAATTCTCGTTACGCAACTGAATTTTGGAATTGTTGAACAAGAACATTCGTTCAGCCATCAAATATCAGTATAAAAGTAATTCTCTTTAAAGAAACATTCATTCTCATTCGGTCAATTTATTTTTTCATTTCTCATTACCCTCTCCCTCCTCGCTACCAAATTCGTAATTTCTCTGGGTCTCCTTAATTTTGTTGTTTTCTCGTTGTTTCGTAAATTTGTATCGTAAATTGTGAAATTTTTACGGTATTCCAGGACAGTCGTTGGGCGTTTATCCTGGCAGTCGATAAAACGTGACCGCGAGACAGCTGACGCGATATCTTCCGGACCAATCAATTTTATATCCTCCCAACAGCTTCCCCCTCGTGTGCTCGTCCAGCAATTTCAAAGATTGCTGCTACCCCACAACCGAATCCGATACTATACGTTTTCTCGACGTTCTCCAACTACCACCACCAGCCCCCTACCTCTCCCCCTTCTTCTGTCCTCGCGCTTTTTCCAGTATTTTCTTTTCTTCTGTTTTTCCCCCTCTGACGTTCAACCTGCTCCCCACCCCCCACCCCTTTCCCTTTTCCCTCCACTCGAACTCCCTCCTCGTCTATCTCTACACCTCTATTCCTCTCTCTTTTTGCTGTAAAGAAAAAAAAAGTGCGACGGGCTAGAATAACGGATCGTGTACCGGGGACCCGAGGAGATAAATGACTTTCGAGGAAGTTTCGGGACTCGAGGGTATAACACACGTGTAGAGGCAGCGCGGCTGCAAAAGGATCCCTCTCGTGAAGGAGAGATATGAGAGAGAAGGAGAGAGAGAGAGAGAGAGAGAGAGAGAAAGAGTGACAGGAAAAGGGTGGAAGGGGAGGGGGGAGGGAAAAGGATCTCCTCTTCAACCCGAAATGACGTCCCCGAGGAAATATATCTGTAAGGCCAATCGGTGTCACTCTCCCGGTGTTCTCCTACATACGAGGCTCATTTTCTCACCCTTGCTCTATCGCGAGTGTTTTCCTCCTTTCCTGGCGGATGTATTTTCTCGCACGCGCTCGATTCCCTCGATTTTTTATCCCGTAGCTGTCACACAGAGCCTCGATAATACTTCCGAGACTTCGGAAAGACGGAAACTCCGGGCATCATTTTCATTTAGATTTTTTTAATTTTTATTTCTTGTTTTTTATCTTTTTTTATTTATTTTTTTCTTTTATGTCGCTGAGATCGAGATGTCGACGACAGGGGACTGCGATTTTTCTGGGATTTTTTCGAGTATGGTTACTAGGATTTTTCGAGAACGGAAGTGAGCTTGGAGAAAATTAGTATTTATTTTGAACCTGCGGATAATTGGTAAATGTCGAGGAATTTTGTTTTTTTTTTTTTTTATTTTTGTTTTTAATTTTCGAAGAATTTTTTTGCTGGTTGATTTTAGGAGAATTAATTTTATTTGCGGTAGCTCGGAAAATGAAATACAAATTAATTCACTTGAATTTGAGATTGAAAATTCATGAAATTAATTTAAATTCATTTGGCGAGGTATCATACAATTGTTATTTTTTTTTCTTCGATACTATAAACGCAATTAAGTATACTATAATCAACTAAAAACAAAACACATGGATACTTATTTTCTTCAAATTTATTTCCGTCTCCGAAAAATCGTTTTACTTCCATATCATTAATATTGTTATCTCAATGACATTTCCAAAGGATTTAATTAATTAACCAATTAAGCTCGGCGATACTTGTGCGCCAGATATTTATTTCTTTTTAATCCTGTATGATAATTGAGAAAAAAAAATAGATTGTTATATGACCGGTTCAATTCGATTTGCCGAAACAACGAAATTTTTTATTTTAATTTTTTTTTTTTCATTTCAACAGCAGCAGTTGTTCCAAATTTCAACCCATCCGAGTTGCGAAAATTTCCGAAACGTTTCCTTTTTTTTTTTTGCAAAAATCACGATTTCGATTGTTTGCGATCGAAATAAAAAAAAGTTTTCAATGAAAAGATCAAATATCGTTAAATTCCAGTGGTAATTTTAACGCGACTACGACGCAAGAAAATTTTGACAATGACGGGAGTCACCTGATTTTTCGTCCGCAGGTAATTTGGGTACAAGTGGAGGCTTGCTTTTGAGCCGAGGGTATGTTGCCTTTACGGGGACACGAGTCCAAGGGCCCTTTATATTTACGTTCCAATAACGAGGGTTAGGGTGAAATCGGATAGCTCCGAAAAAGGTCCCTCGAAGCGCCGGTGCTCGGTACCATCTGTGTCCCGAAAACGCGTCGATTGTTGGGCAAGCCTGAAAAAGGAAAAAAAAGATGCTCACAATAGCCGCATTGTATTCTCATGACGCACCTTACGCGAAGTCAACTTTTCAATAGGTTCCTCGGTATTCAGCTCGTGATTCAATTAGTACAAAGGGGAGGGGCATTATTTTCGATTAATCATCAATCATCAATATCAGTACGATCGAGCATCATTAAAAAAAAAAAAAATAATAATGGAATAAAAGTGCAAACGATTTTTTAGTTACTTTTTCGGGTTCTTTTTGTAAACTGACAAAAATAGCGATTTCGATATTGCTGAAACTTCGGGGTCAAAGAATCGAGTATACTTTTTCGATTACGAATTTTCGTCGAGAACTAAAAATGAAGCCAACTAAATTCGACATTTTGTTTACATAAAAAAAGGAGGATTCGTAAGAAAAATTTCGAGTTTTGCAATTAATTCGACAGTGCAAAAATTCGTAATTAATATAATTGTGTAAACGATTCGTAATTAATTAAATCGCGGGTAAATTCGAGTTTTAATTGAGATTTTAATTAATAGGAGGATCAAAAAGTAAAAATAAACAAATTCATCATAAATAGAAAAAAGAAAGAAACAATGAAAACCGAGGAAGAAAAAAAGAGTCCACTCGGGAATTCGTAATGTTCGAGGTGGTTTGGACGCGAGTTTGGACGAAATTGAAGTAGGAGTAGGAAAGTGACGTTGCTCTTCAGGTTGGTACGGTGTCAGTTGCTTGAGTTACCGCGAGTGGAAGGATCCCTCGATCCATTCATACGTCTGTATGTCGGGCGAAGTAAGGAGAGCAAGGGTGTCACGGCGGGTGAGACGGTTCAAGTTTCGTGCGGTTTGCCACTCTCGACCCACCAATCTTCTCCACCACCCGATCTTGGCGCTTTTTATATCGGTTCCAGACAATAAAGCCCGGAGGTCTTGTTTTGCCTTCGGCTGACCACGACGAGGCGAAACTCCTCCGGATGAATATTCTGTTTTTTGTCTTTGCCGCGTCTTACCCCAGTCCTCCCTAAACCACCCTCATTTTTTAAAACATTGTTTTGACTTTTCCTTCCATACGAGTCTTTTCCACTCGTTTCTCTTACCATCTCGGTTTCTTCCAGTTCTTTCTATCGGTTGAGTATTTTTCAGTTTTCTCAGTCTTCTTTCTTAACCCTCCCTCGTATTCACCCTTCGCGTTTTTCCACCCCTCCGAGGTAATACTTTGTTCGTTCTATTTCTATTTATAACTTTTGTCTCACTTCCGGGCCGCTTACGGACTCTAGAAATTCTCCAACGATTCGATGCCTCTTGACATCTCAACCCCTTCGCTCTTTTCACCCTTCCTCACCCAGCCCTGCCTCTCTCGCCCAGTTTTCTTTTTCCTCCGCTGCTAACCGTTCGACAACAGAGGCGAGATGCATTGTGTGTTTGGCCGGCTATTGTCTGAAACGTCGAGGAACCATAGTCGGTTTCTGTTTGAAGATTTCGCTCTCGGAGGAAGACGCGACGATGACCGAGGGAACGGTGGAAACCCGGGAGGGGTTGAAAAGGAGAGACGAAGATATTACGCTCGGTCGAGTCTTCCGGGAGAATTTCGACGGCGACGCCAAAGAGTTGCGGACGTTAACCGGGATCGCGGTCCAAGAGTACTGGCTGCTGGTCCAACTCCTCTCTTTTCTCCTCCCCATTTTATTCTTTCTTCCCGTACAATTCCCCCACTCGAAAAGCCCCTCGTTTCAACCCCTCACCCCTCCTCGTCCTCCACAGTCCTCGACGCACTTGGCACGTTCGCGAATTTACGATTTCGGCGGAAACCGAATCCTCTTCGCGCCACCCTTAACCCACCCCGTCTCGCCCCTTCATCCCTCTCGATACCCGGCGATTTCTCGTTCCGTAAACTTTATTATTCAACGTAGAAAGCGAGCGAGAAAACAGGGGTATGAGAAAACCCGCAGTGACCCCGATATCAAAGTACCACCCCGGGAATACCGGAATCTAAGAGACGAAAATTTCTAGGGGACGTTTACATCCCCTCTCGATCCTATTCTATCGTGTATCTCGTACGAAATCCCTTTGATTTTCTATTTTCGAATCGTTTCGAATTTCGTTTTCTTTTCATTTTTATTCGACCCGTCCGGAAAAAGCAGTAAAACAATGGGATCGGACTATATCGCATCGTGACGTTTCTTCCTAACATAAATTCGTCAAACTTTATTGGCCGAGGGACAAAGGAAAGAGGAACGGAGGACAATTTTTTGTTGCCCATTTTTTTTGTCCCTCTTTTATCAGAGTGGACCCGAAAGCGTTGACACTTGCCGGTTTGTAGCAGGTGTAGTCAACGTAGCCTTTGACGATACGGGTTCTCGTACGAACTGCTTCTTCTTTTATTATTATTATTATTTTGTTTTGTTTTTTTTTTCACTTTTTGTTCTCTGATGGGCGAGAAAAACGGTCGAGCCCCCTTTCTCGTGTGCTCGTATACCGGAAACAAACGGGGGTCGAAAAGAAACCGGGGATTCTAAAGGAAAGCCACCATATTGAGGCTTTACCATGATTTTTAACGTGCCTTCTTCAAGGTTGTACTCGATTATGACGCAATTGAATATAGTAATTGAATTAATAGGTTGATTCAGTTGAACTATTAAACGAACGATTAATTATCGCACGAATTGGATAACATTTATAATTGAGCAATTAATTATTTTATTAATTGGCTTCAATTCTCAATTGAGTAATTAATTATTCTAACAATTACGTTTGATTCGTACCTCCAGCTATTAATTATTATATTAATTATGTTCCATCGACGGTTGAACGATTCATTTTTGTATTAATTAGCTTCCATTCGAAATTGAGTAATTCATTATTGCAAAAATTTCGTTTCATTAGTACTTTCAGCTATCAATTATTATATTAATTAGCTTACATCACCAGCTGCATGATTAAGGATTTTATTGATTAGCTTCCATTTGTAGTTCATCTATTAATTATTGTATTAATTGGCTTCCATTCGCAATTGAGTAATTGATTGTTTTAACAATCACGTTTTATCCGTACCTTCAGCTATCAATTGTTATATTAATTAGCTTCCATTCATTGTTCATCTATTAATTATTGTATTAATTA
>JAPYZI010004376.1:0-20295 GCA_030523105.1 Ophioninae sp. A BG-2022a
TAAATATCATTTTCGAAAGAACCAATCGATTTACTGATCAACCAACCCTTGTAAATATCATTTTCGAAAGAACCAATCGATTCAATGATCAACCAACCCAAACAAACTCATACATGCATATTGTAATAGTTTCGAAATATCTTTTTCCCTCTGTAACGTCGAGTAGAGAGGAGTAAAGCTTGAGAGTTCGAGGATCTTCAACGATCGTTCGATTAACGAAACACGATAGCTATCGTGAAAACGTGAGCTCGTGTTGGGGGAGGGGGGAGGAAACGACACTGCTTATAGACGTCCCTAAAGCCAAGATTCTCTCGCTCTTTCTCTCTCTCTCTCTCTCTCTCTCTCTGATAGCTTCCCTTCCTTTCTTACGAAAGCTTCGCCACCGGTGCACAAGTGAAAAAACCGATCTCGAACACGCTCTCGAGATCGATTTGCGACCGGTAGATCGGTCGGTTTTTCTTCGGGACTTTACAAGCGAAGTGGACAAAACCGCTTGTGTGTCCTGGCGTACGCGACCACGATTTTTCTTTCGGTTCCCCGATCTGCACGAGATACCGATCTCGATTATATACTTGACCTCTGGTCTCGAATCGGCTTCGTTGCGCAGTCAGACCGATATAAAGACGATCGGAGCATTTTATCGAAGGTGGTGGTCAACCGAGCGAGGCTTGTTTCTCGTCCTCGATCACGAAGCGCACATCCCTCTGTACGTTAAATAAAAAAAAAAAAAGGAAAGATACGAAAGCGTATTTTTTTTAATACTTGGCATTTTTTTGGTAAATATTCATTGGAGCTTTTTTGGGTTTTAATAAAAAATTTTTTTCTTTGAATTTTCTTTGTTTCGCACGAGTTGGTTTGGGTTTGTTTGGTTTTCAATTGAATTAAATTTCTTTCCTTTGAATTTTCGTTTTTTTTTTGTATGAGCTTGTTTGGGTTTGTTTGTACGAGTTGATTTAGGTTTGTTTGTTTGGGTTTGAATTACATTAAATTTCTTTCCTTTGAATTTTCGATCTTTTGTATGAGCTTGTTTGGGTTAGTTTGGATTTTAAATGAATTAAATTTCTTTCCTTTGAATGTTTGTTCTTTTGTACGAGCTTGTTTGGGTTTGTTTGGGTTTGAATTGAATTAAATTTCTTTCCTTTGAATTTTCGTTCTTTTGTAGGAGCTTGTTTGGGTTTGTTTGGATTTTAAATGAATTAAATTTCTTTGCTTTGAATGTTCGTTCTTTTGTACGTGGTTGTTTGGGTTTGTTTGGGTTTGAATTGAATTAATTTTCTTTTCTTTGAATCTTCGTTCTTTTATTTGAGTTTGAAATTCAATTAAAATTCAATTGAAACCCAAACAAACCCAAAAAACCTCATACGCGGAATGAAGCATCGAAAACCTAAACGTTATTGTTAACGATGAATGCCTCAAAAAGGAACTTTGGATAAAATACTTAAAATATCACTTTGGATAAAAATACAAATTTTGTATTCGTCGACGAAAAAGATGTAAAAATGAATCGTCGGATCCGAGGCTTGGATTATCCAAACGATTCTACCCCTCTCTGTCTCCTTCGTTCCCTGCAGTCCCCTCTCCCTTAAGAATTCCCTCGATGACGGTTCGAGTGAATAGATCGATCCTGCGATTCATGAATGGCGAAAGGAAACGCTTTCCCGTCACGTAGTACACAACCCGGCCCACGGGAGTAAATTCTTCGAAGTTATGCGCTGGATATACGATGCGTCATACGCGATGCACACGTCACAGTCTTGCCCGACGATTCAGCAACGACCATCGATCGAAATGACGTATTACGAATTTGTGGAATGTCAATTCCTTCATACATATATTTTTGTATACATATGTGAAGGCAAACGTAAAAATATATGTGTATTCATGAACGAGATAAAGAACCGCATGATTGCTCGAAATTCCGAGAATTTTTTTTTTGAATTTGGTGAACGTCTATTCAACGATCAATGTCCAGTCCTTGATCGTGTGATAATTGGTCAGTCGATTGATCGAGATACGACAGTGTCGAGATTAATAAAAAAAAAAAAAGAAGATTCAATTTTGTCGTCGAGTGAAATACAAGCTTCAGAAGCTTGTTTTTTTTTTTTTTTTTAAGTACTTTGGAAAGGAAATAAAAAATTATTATTTATTCGGTGTCGATATTAAATTGAATAATTGAATATTCACGTTGGAAAAAGTGTACTTTGAAACGGAAATGAAAATTATTATTTATTCGGTGTCGATATTGAATTGAATGATTGAATATTCACGTTGGGAAAAATATACTTTGTATATAAAATACATTTCAAATTAGTAGCAAGCGAAGTACGAGCTTTAAAAGCTCGTTAAATAAAAAAAATACTTCGAAAAGGAAATAAAAAATTATTATTTTTTTCGTGTTGACATTGAACTGAATGATTGAATATTCACGTTTGAAAAAATGTACTTTTTATATAAAGTGCATTTTGAATTATCATTAACATTTTACATTAATAAAAATTCATTAACCCAAACAAAACCCAAACAGACTCATCGATATATCGCAAAAAAAAAATCGATATTTTCTGGAACATCGATAAGTTTCATTAATTCATTGAATATTGTTATTTATTGTAAAATTTCTGTAGAAGAGTAATATTGTATTTTAAAATACTAAAAGTGCATGTACTGTTTAACTGGGTCTCCACTTCCGTTTCGTTGTTACGAGCACGTTTGAAGCGTCGTGCGAGCTTAGTAGAAAAAAAAAGTGTTCTTTTCTTATCACTTATCGCTGAAGCGTCGCCAATCACATAAACGTTATGGAATTTACTTGCGGTCGTCAGGCGAGATAATACGGTGACAATGGTACACATATACGCGTCGATAATGCGACTGTACATTAGTCTTGCAAATTTGATGATTTCTCAGAGCCCATACATATTCGAAACTCGCAAACGTTAGAATGCATTACGTTTTATTCTGTCTTTTTGTTTCTTTTTTTTTTCACTTTTCCTCTCATTGTGCAATGAAGCACAGACCGGTCTGTTAGCTATTAAGTGAAAGTTGGCAATGGTCGGCGCAAAATGGATCGTTGACACGTGTAAAACCCCGTCAAGTATAAATATATCGCCAATCCAAATTACTTCGTCCGAACCTTCCCTGAGGTTCAAAACGAACCCTCCTAATACGTTAAATATGTTTGCGGATATATTTACATTTTTATGTACTATTGAAAATAAATACCATTTTTTACGAAGTTAAACTTTTGTCGTCTGGAATTCTTTGTTTTATTGCTACTCTTATCTTTGTTTATAAAGTCCGCTGTTTTTTTTTATTGGTTGTGCCATTTTTTTGCAGCTTGAATTTTCCCTCAGACATTTTGATATTTTTTTACAGCCTGCCATTTCCCTTCACAGCTTTTGCAATTTTTTCTCAGCTTGCTATCTTCGTACGCAACGTTTGCCATTTTTTTTTTACAACCTACTATCAAAAGCTAGAAAGGCAAAAGCTAGAAAGGCAGATGCCTTTCTAGCTTTTGCCATTTTTTTTAGAATCTCCTTTTTTCCATCATAGTCTTTGCCATTTTTTTTTTGACAGCTTTTCCCATTTTTTTAAAGTCCGATATTATTCTTCACAGCTTTTGGAATTCTTTCACAGCCTGCTATTGCCTTTCTAGATTTTTCCATTTTTTTAGAACCTGCTATTTTCCATCGTAGCCTTTGTTATTTTTTTTTTTTTACAGCTTTTGCTTTTTTTTTAAAGCCCGATGTAATTCTTCACAGGTTTTGCCATTATTTTTAAAGCTCGACATTTCTCTTCAGAGCTTGTGCTATTTTTTTAAAGTCCGGTGTTTTTCTTTCATTTCATTTCAAATTCGTTTGGGTTTATTTGGGTTCCGTTGCCGCCTGCCGTTTTTCTATGCAATTTTTCCCATTTTTTCCCATTTTTCCTTTTTTTCGTCACTTTGCGATTTTCATAACGTACAAGATGTCCAAAAAAAAACGGAGAGATCCAACCATACCCAACCAAACCCAAACAATCCTCCGAAGATTATAAAAAAGCTCTACAATTACAACATCGTTGTTTTCACACGTGCTGTATAAAAATAGTTAAAATTGTTTCTCGTCTCAGAGATTCAAACAAACCCAACCAAACCCAAACAAACCCAAACGTTCCCCCGAGGATTATAAAAAAAGTCTAAAATTGCAACATCGTTGTTTCTACACGTGCTGGGCAAAAATAGTTTTAATTGTTTTTCCTCTCGAGAGAATCGTATCAATCGTAATGGCCTCGGTACTCCGTGTATTCGAACGGTTAGACGTAACACCCGTGATTGAAACGGCGAATTGGTTGGAGGAGTGGGTTCTGTCGGTTCAAGAGAGATCGCTGATGTTTTCGTCGAGAAGCACGGATTTCCCGTAGGAGGAGTTCGAGAGGGATCGAGTAATGGAGAGATTCTGAACGAGAGAGAGAGAGAGAGAGGGAGAGAAAACGGTTGGAAGCTGAGACGTCGAAGATGAAGAAGAGAAAAAGAGAGGAAGAACGAGGAGGGAGGAGGAGGAGGGGGGGGGGGGGGGGGGGGGGGGGGGTGAAAAGTATTTTCGCGGGGGGGGTAGAGGCGGGGTCGTGTACGGGGTCTGGCCCCGGCTCGCGAGTTTCGCAAAGGCACCTTCTCGAAATAGAACACCCAAATAATTTGCCTCGGATTACCGAGCGCGTCGTCTATAACGCTCGCGTCCCTCGCTCTCTCGCGACCGCGGGAAATTTCGAGCGCAAACTTCGTCGTTACGAAGTTAAAGAAAAAAAAGTTTGTTTAAACGACAAGGGAAAAAGAAACGCTGAGAAAATTGCGGTTTGTTTGGGTTTGTTTGGGTTTACAGCTAACTCCAAACAAACCCAAACAAACTTCGTCGTTACGATGGGAAAAAAAAAAAAAAAAACAAAATCAGTAGTGGGAAAAAAGAAACGCTGAGAAAACTGAGGTTTGTTTGGGTTTACAGCTAACACAAACAAACCCAAACAATCTTTGTCGTTATGATGTAAAAAAAAAAAAACAAAATCAACAGCGAATTAAAAAAACGCTGAGAAAATTGCGGTTTGTTTGGGTTTCTATGTTCGTTGCAATTGCTGTTTGTTTTGGTGCGTTTGGGTTTGTATGTTTGGGTTTGACGACGAATTTATCAAAAACTGTGCATTTTCCAATTAAAAATAAATCGGGATATCCAATTGATTTCCACGTTCGTTGCGATTGTTATTTTCCACCGTGCTCGAGGCACCATTTCGTTCTCGAATCGGCGTTTCCTGACGTTCATCCTCCGCCGCTAAATAAACATGTCCTTAAAACGGGAAGTCCATTTCGCGGCTTATACTCTCGTCAAATATTTGATCGAATTTCAAGAAGACTTCGATTTGATAACAAATAACCGTAGAAAATGAATTTTCGAGCACAAAAATCCAAAAAGAGCGCGGAGGCGTTCGAAATTCCGGAGTGAACAGCTGTCGCGAATGAACTCAACAAAAATGCGCGTTACATTTTAGCGTAACGAAAAAAAAAAAAAAAAAACAAAATGACAGACAGTGAAAAAAAAAATTAAGAAAATTGTTTGCCCACGAGCAATATTTTCGTCTCGCGAGCAGCTCGTATCTAAATCCGCACCGAAACGTCAGATATTTGTGCGGCTCGCTGCGCCCGTCTTTTTTTACATTTTCCGAGCGATTATTCCGTCCCGAATTTCGTCGAGAGCTAAAAAGAAGATTTTCACGAAATCGATAAGAAATCCCCAACGAAGTGAACGAAAAACAACAAAATGGTAAGTTTGTTTGGGTTTGTTTGGGTTGAAAACAAAAATGGTGAGAAAATAAATCCTAAAGCCATAGAATATGAAAAGATAGTTATCAGAATAAAAAAGGCTCCGATCGTCTCTTTAAAAAATCGAATAAACGCTTTTTCGAATGCTATATACCCATCTCGAATTACCAGAGCCGAGAGATCCTGCCAAATCTCGTAGGGAGCCCGCGAGCATCAACGTTTAGTTGGCAGCGATTTCTGTCGATGCGCGTGAAATTTGGCTTTCAACGTGACTCGTTACGTAACTATTACTCGTTCCTCGGATATTCGTGTGTGCAAGATAGTCTTTCGAACACACTCGCTGCTGTTATACTCTTCTTCATCTTCCTCTACCTCTTTAGTTCCTCCCTTGGAAGATGCTTCTTCGTAAATTCGGTTCCCCGCGATCGTCGCCCCCCCCCCCCCTTTTTCCTCTCGATGCCAAAATAACATTTCCGAAAATCATTAGGATCAAAAGCCCCGTCATCGCGACGTGCGGATATGAATAATTAATGTTATTATTATTATTATTATTTTACCGCGAAACGGCGACGGTACCGTTTTTTTTTTTTTTTTTTTTTTTTTTTTTTTTTTTTTTTTTTTTTTTTATTTTTTTTTTTTTTTTTTTTTTTTTTTTTTTTTTTTTACCAATTACTCCAAAAAAATTTCGTCCCCGATTTTTACCCCTTAAGCTTCGCGAACGAATGAGTTATTTTCATTCGGTTTGTTTGGGTTTGTTTGGGTTTCGAGTTTCTTTAAACATTCGACTAAATCAACTTCTCACCGATCTACGTTCACTCGCTTCGTCATTGCAATTGACTGATACGTGAAACGAGATTTGAATTTCGATAAATCGATCCATCGATCGCGGCACGATTCGTTGATGAATGAATCGTTAATTTTTCATTCGTACTCTTTATGCACTCCGTTAACTCACACGAGCCAATACTAATAATTTCACATCCGTTCTTTATTTTTTCAGAATATCGATTTTTTACTTACGCTTCTTTATTTATTTATTGTTTAATTAATTATAGTATTACGGATTTATTTGTTCGTACTGCTATTTTTTATTATAAATATTTTTATTGTCATTCATGTTTTTTTTTTATTTTTTATTAAACAAATTTTTCAGTTATTCTTTTATTTAATTAATTTATACACTTATGAACTTATTAATATGGAAATATTCATAGCAGCATTGTCGATTAAAAGATAAAGAAATGGTATGATTTCGGCACAGAAGAATGTTTTCGGTGTAAATGAAAAAAAAAACTAGTTTTCAGTGAAGTATTCCTACATTGTTCGAAATATTGCTGTGGTAAGTAAATTTCTATTTTCCTGTCCAGAATTCATTCCACTAATGAGTATGTCGTGATTGAGGAAAATTCGAGGAAAGAAAAAAAATACGAGATTATCGGGAATATCCAAATGACATACGTACGTAAACATCAAAATGATCGCAGTTTACTAAATTATTTATTTTTCTCCGGATTATACGTGATATATCAATAAACAAAGTAAAAAAAAATAAATAACTATAACTATAGATATACAGATTATACGTGATATATCAATAAACAACAAAATAACGAGTAAACGAAACTATAAAGACGTTAAATAATCGTATACCTATTTTATATTAATTTTTTTTAAACAAAAAGAGTTTCGCAATAAAAATTCTTTTCAGCATTTCGACGTATTTCCTAACTTTCGTGCGATCACTAAAAAACCTGCCTGCTCAATTCCACCAAAAACAACTTCGAAAAAAGAAGGCATAAAAAAAAAATTATTCGAATTTTTACCTTTTGTACGATGAGGGGAGTGCCAAAATCCTTTCCACCCTGAAGTCGAAAGCCCCAAGGTGATCCATCGAAGCGGGCCAATTTGACGCTGATCAGCTGCGCCATCACTCAATCTCGACGATAAACCGAAGCGAGGATGAAACTCGGTGTACCGAACGTGATACCGTTCGCGAATTAAAAAACAAAAAAAAAAAACAACGGCAAAACCGTTGAAACAAAAAACTCTCGACGTCAGTGCAAGTGTCTCCTCACTGTATCTCCGTCAATCCGGGGTAATCACGATATCTTTTCTGCCTCTTCGAAACGACGGCCGAAAACAAACGAAAGGAAACCAAAAAAAAAAAAAAAAAAAAACAAAATTTCAAATGATTTCTCTCGCAGCACAAGGGCTCGGAAAAATGCGATAAAAAACAAAAACGAAGGGAAACAAGTCTGGCACGTTCGCGATCTCGTCACAAATATTCGATTTCGTAAATACGAAGAAAAAAAAATATATTAAATTTCTTATCAAACGTCGAAATATTCCAAAACGAAAAAAAAAAACAAAAAAAAAATTTTTTATTGAAAAACTGGTACAACGCGGATACGACGATCGAAATTTTAGTCGTGGACGAAACCGCGTGCGCTCCACGACGTACGATCGAAAAGTTGGTGGTCTCTCTTTTCTTATGCGGCACCCCGGAGATCGAGTCGCTCCCGCTCTGTATCTCAAACTAAAAACGCCCGCTCAATCTCCCGTCCGTACACCCGCCGCTCCGCAGCGGAGAGTTCTATTCTCGTTGGTTCCGAGTCCGTGAAAAGCCTATATACCACACTCTCGTCTCTTCTCTATGGTCGCTGGAGTCCCTCGAATCGTACGTGTATACGTCGTCACACTCGCGTACGAGAATACCCGTGAATTCAAACGGACGCGTTAATACGTATACACGGATATGGGGAAAGTTGATTTTGATGACATTTGCCTTCGACGACCGTCCTCAAATAGACCGGACCTGCTGATAGCCAACAGGTCATAGAAATCATTCCGTGTAACATTACATTTCCCTATTTACGTTAACTCTGCCGATAAGTCCAAAGTTTTTTTTTTTTTTAATTATTTTTTCTTTTCGATCGTACATTTTTTTCGATAATTCATTAACGTTTACTGAAAGATAATAATAGCAATACTGATAATACGTCCGCGGTGGAAGAGATTTGTGATAAATATAGCAATTTTGTTTCCCATCAAATATTTATAAATTATATATCAATTAACGCAAAAAGTTGAACATTTATTTTCCAATAAACGAATCGATTGATTCGACATTTATTTTGAATGTTGCAAAATTCTTTGTACTAAAATTACTGCTTATCTTTAAACTTACAAAAATGAAGAACTTAAATGAAATATTTTTGAAAAATCATTTCGAAATAACTGAACAATCGAAATTAATATTAACAATATTGAAATTAATAAAAATCACTATTTTCACATAATAATAATAATAATAATAATAATAATAACAATAACAGCAAGTTTCAAATTAATTAAAATTGTTATAATTCTTTTCGAAAGTAGTTTTCAAGGTAGACTCAATACAGATATAACGAAATAAAGTAAGCATAATCGGAGGCAAAGTAAACATGACAATCTGTACTTTTGCTCAGGGTAGAATACATCTATATATAAATGTATACACATAAGTACGTTCGCACATGGATGCGTGTATTAACGGGTATTATATACCTATTCGATAAACGTTGTTTCGTTAAGGGGGATCGGTAAGCACACGTGACACGTAAGAGTCGGGATCGATAGGTCGACCGGCACAAATCGATTTATACGTAACACTTAAAGGGTGCATGTAAATATTAAAATGAAACGGCGATTGTTAACGCCGCCACTGAGACCGCGGACTCGCGTTATTGGTTAAGTATAGCGCGAGTTCCAGTCGCGAAAACCGCGTCGCGAACCGTTCCCGTGGAAATGCAAAAACCGAATGTCGAGCCGCGACCGGTTAGTCGGCCAGGAGGACTTTCCGAGCCGATTTTTTTTCTTTATTTTTTTTCTTTATCTTTTTCACTCTGTCTCTGTCTCTCTCGCGCTCTTTCTCTCTCTCTCTCTCTCTCTCTCTCTCTCTCTTTATCTCTATCTTTGTTTTTTCGAAGCTACAAGGAGAGTTGAAGCGAGCGAGAGCCCACGTTGTGTAGCAAAAGGTACAGTATGAGTCGAAGAGCGCGCGCGTGCGTCCCGGCGGTTTTCCCCACCGGTTAGGAGAGGACGGATAGCAGCGGTGGTGGTGGTGGTGGCGGTGTTGGTAGTGGGATGGCAGGCATTCCCGACATTTCACTCGCATCCCTTCCCATCCCAAGTTTCTTCTTCCTTTCTTCCACGCGTCTTCTCGCGAGTTCCTCCTCTTCTCGGTCCTGAGGCTGATCCTCCTCGTGGTCTTTTCGTCTTGTTCGTATTATCGTTCTTCTCCGTCTCTTCTTCGCATGATCGGAAAGACTTTGGGCTCTCTTCGTCTTTGGTTCTTGTTTCTTTTGTCGATCGTTGTTCCCCCTCCCCCTTCCATCTGTGCCTTTTCGTCCTTCGTCCTCCTCCTCCTCCTCCTCCGCTTTCTATTTTTATCCTCGTTCTCGTCTTATCTTTCTTCGTCCTCCTTCTTCATTTTTGTTCTTCTTACGTTACATGTTTTTCAGTTTTTTTTTTTTTACTTGTTCCTCTTCCTCTGTCTCTCCCCTCGATTTTTCTCTTTTCGTCCTTTTTCCTCCACCCCCCTATCAGTGTCCTTCTCACTCCTCGCGCATTCGTCGTAGTCTCGATTCCACTTTTTGTTTCATTCGTACGGCTTTCTTTTTTTTTTATTGATTTTTTTTTATTCGACTTTCCGGTTTTTTTTTGTTGCTTTTTTTTAATCCTTCTCCCACCACCTACTTCTCTTCCGATTCTGCTTTCGCTTTTACATGCTTTTCTTTCTTCTCGTATCTTTCTTCCGCATCACACGACTCTCCTTTTTTCACTTATTAAAGTTCTTTCTTTTTAAACGTTATTCTTGCGGTACCACATAATTTTTTTTTTTTTTTTCATTATCTTATTCAAATTTTGTTTTGTCTTTATTTCTACCGTATTAATTATCTACCTACGTCTTTTTGCTATTTCGTTTTTATTTTACTTAGATTCCATATTCGTTATAATTATTTTTCCTTTTCCAAATAATTCTTCAATTATTCTCTTAATTTCTTTCTTTATATTATTTAAATTACGTATTATGTTTTCTTTGTTCATTTATTTTTTATTTTTCTTCTCATTATTTTTCAATTTATTTCCATTGTTTGTTTACCTTTTTTCAAAATTCTTCTCCAACCTCCTCCATTTCTTCCCATACTTTTCCTTCTCTACCCCTCCACCTTTTATAATTTTCACTCCCTTTATTTTTTCTACCCATTCTTCAACCCTTCTCTCATCGTTGCTCTTCTCCACACTCTTCCTGTTCCGGTGTTCGCGACGGCGATCTTTTCCCTGTGGAACCAGGGATAAACCCGAAGGGCGGTGGAACAAGAGGGGAAGTGCTTCAACAACAGCGATATTCACCCAGTACGCGTTTAAGTGCATCGGCACACTGGTACTTGCACATTGTGCCTTAACACCTACCCCACCAGTTCACCCATCTATACGTGCATTTTGCGTATGTGTGAACATTCGTGTAACGCGATACATATCTATATATAATGAGGATTTACGATTTCTGGCCCTGGTGCATTCAACATCTGCCTGCATATGCGAGCTATTAACGAAATACATCGTCCATCCTTTCTCCATTTTCTCTCTTCTGTGTAAAGCTTATAAGTACATTTTATATATAAATATATATATATATATATTTATTTATTGGTTCCACTATGGTAGATCGACGTGTGCATGCAATCTGCAAAATCTGCATTCATACTTTGCACTCGTGTACACGTATTTTATGTGCTCATACATATATATGTATATGTATATATATATATTAGTGTGTGTGTGTGTGTATTAAACGTAGTGTATAGAAAGAGGGATCATGTTTAAATCGAGTTATACACGTACACGTACATAGATGTAAACTAATGCCCGGTTCAAGCCAAGTGAATATTTAACATTCATGAATTGCGAGCTGTACAAGCACGAGTCCGGGGCTCTAATAATGTACTACGTGTGTACACGAACTATATGCGAGTATGAGACGTTCCGTGTCGACTCGAACCTTCCGATATCAAGGAAATTGTTCCAGATGGATATTTCTTATTTTTCATTTCTTCGGATAGGGAAATGTTTGCGAAAATGGAAAATAAATGGAAATATTTCTTTTCCGAAGTTATGGGAATATTGTTTGTGAAAAAAAAAAAAAAATTCATGGAAATATTTTCATTTCCGAGTAATGGAAACAGTCTTCTCGAATAAAGAAAATAAATGGCTATATTGTTTGCGAAAGAAGAATAAAAATGGATATATTGTTTTCGAAGAAATGGATGAAAATGGAATTTTCATTTCGAAAAAAATGAAAATCTGTGCGAATTGAAAATAAGTAGATGTATTTTCATTGCACCATAATTGAAGGAAATATATCCAAACGAATACATCTTCATTTCTTTGAAAATTCACGGTCACGGAAGAAATTTTTTTTCCCTAATGGATAACCCTAGTGAAAAGTCTTTACACTTTTCACTAAGGTTTTGACGTTAGTATAATAACCCCAAAAATGTTTCGTCCCTTTCAAAAACTCTAACACGCCATTACCAAGGAAAAATACACCATCCCGTGAAAATGAAAAATAGCGGGCATTCCTAGTGGAATTTATCTATTGTATTTTTTCTCGTATCGCGTCATGCGTCATCAGGCAAGTTTTCGAAGATCTCGAGGGACGCGAGATCTCGTTATGGATTCCAAGTGAAAAAAAAAGAAGAAAAAAAAAAAAAAGAAAAACGCCGTCGTTTCGTTTTCATAGGGGTCGAAGGTTTTTCCAGGTGAATGTTTGTCCTTACGAGAAAGAATGGAGGAAGAATGCGTTGGAAAAAAAAGCGTTAAACTGGAATACTTATTTGGTGTATTTGGGTGCGTAGAAGTGTTTGGGTGGGTAAGCCGTCGCGATATCTACGGGTGCAAAATCTTATCTCTCCTCTAGTATGTACATATGTATAAAAGTATGAACGTTTTATTAGTCTATCCCTATTTATACGTGTACTCGTGGGTTCTCGTCGCGTATATGACGGCCTACGAGTATTGGTACACTCCCGATTCAACCGCTCGTCAGATTGTATCTATCTTTCCCTCTCGTTCACAACCGGCTGGCAAATCTTGACGAGAGAGTAAATATACCGTATATATATCGCGTTCTTACATATATACCTATGTAAGAATGCATATATGTATACGCAGAAGCGATATGTAGTGCAACGATGGTTACTAACATTCATATACGTAGTACAACTGAGAGGCTGGATCGAGACTCGTTTTCCTGTACTCTTGCTATATATACCCGTTTACCGTGCATTCCACGACCTCGTCCCTGATGCGCTCTTTCTCCCTTTCTCCCTCACTCTCTTTCTCTCTCACTTTTTCACTCTTTCTAGAGAAAGAAGAAATATTTATTTCTCTCTCTCTTTCTCTTTCTCTCGATCGCTCTCTTTCTCCATGTTGCCTTTTCTCTTTCTAGAAAGAAAGGAAGATAAACTTTTTCTCTCTCTCTCTTTTGCTCTCTCGTTCCAGTGCCAGAGAATCAAAGGGAGAGAGCGAGGGAGAGATAAAGAGCAATCTTTCTCTCTCCCTCTCTTTATCTTCCTCCCAGAGTCCCTGACAATGAAGACAAAAGCAAATAGGATGCTCCCTAAGGCGAAAAACCGACATCCCACTATCTCGGTTTGTTTTCTTGCGTGGTTTTTCACGAGTGAAAATGGTCTCAATGGGAAAGCGGTATCGGGATCTCGACGAGAGAGAAATCGAACCTTCGAGACAAGAAAGGAGAGATCTCATTAAACGATGAAATGAAACAAATTTTTCTCAATTCTCTGAAAACTCATCTTCCCAATAACGGAAGACAATAGCTACTAGATCGTTCAACGCACGCGAGCAGGGAAAAATCGTACAATTCGAATCGGGAAATTCGATCGAATCCTGCTATTGTGAAAAAGTCGAAACAATCGTGAAAAGCGTCGAAACGATAACCCTCATTTTAAAAGAAAACACTTTTTTTTTTTTACAATCCAAATTCCATTTTAAAATCACGATCAACGATTACGAGCTTTCCGCGTTCAGACCGGAAGTACGAAAGAAGAAAAATCATCGACCCGAAGCACGATGTATAAAAACGAAAAAAGAAAAAAAATCTCGAGCGTACACGAAAGTCATCGAAGTCTCGAAGGTTGTGTGTTCCCAGAGATGGACGCGCGGTGACATCATTTTTCAATATTTCGAAAGTGTCAGGATGTCCGCGTAGAAATTGGCCGTTTCTCGGGCCCGTTTCGATCTCGTGCGACGATGACGAGGATGAAAGTATGCCATGGACCACCCTCATCCTCTCTCTCTCTCTCTCTCTCTCTCTCTCTCTCTCTCTTTCTTCCTTTCTCCCTCGCTCTTTCTCCCACCCTCTCTTTCTCGTTTCTCCGCGGTCACCACAGCTGCATCATACGAGCTCTCGCCCGGTGGCGGTCACGAGAAAAGGCAGTATACTCCGCGAACTAGTTCGTGAATCATGCCTAGAATGCTTTTACATAAATTGTTCGGCGTCTACGTCACGGTCTCTCGTCGGGCCCGTGAGAGACGATCGCCGAGGAAGAAAGAGAAAAGAGATGTCTGCTAGCCATGTACACACATGTTTACATATATACATATGCGCGCATATATATATATGTGTATAGATATAAATGATCAACAAATAAAAACAGTTATTAGGTCGCGTAATAAGTTCCTAGCGTTTTTATATTTTCTTTTGTTTCACGATTTTTCTGCTGTTTGGCAAAGTGTTAATATTCATTGGATAGAGCTCTTTATGCTCCACAAAACTGTGCTAATCGTCTTTTGGAGTAATTTAATTTGGTTATTACTTTCGAGGCTTATAAATGGAATATTTGATGCAACGTTTTGAACACCTGCTCTTCTTCGCTTTTCATCGAGGAGAACAAGCAACGAAAGAAGCCCGGGATATTCACTAAGTGGAAAATGTTGTCGAAAATCCAAAAAGTAGGTGTCCAAAATGTTGATTTTTACCTCCTGGATATTCCATTTCTAAGTCTCGAAAGTAATTTAAAAAATTAATAACTTCACTTAATCAAAGTGATAAAAAACTTTAAACACCTTGATTAAATTTAATTACTTAATTTAATTTGCTTAAAAAATTAAATTCTATTATTAATGTTTTATTCATTTCTTGATTAAATAAAATAAAAATTGAATTAAAAAATGTCTTTACTCAAAAAGACGATTAGCACAGTTTTGTAGAGCGGAAAGAGCTCTGTCGAATGAATATTTTCAAACAGCCACTTTGTCAAACAAAAACTTGTCAAACAGCCAAAAATATTCATTTATTTTCTTTTTTTTCTACCGTTACGTATCCATATACACGTACGTATTTAATCACACTGTATACGTGCTCACATATAGATTCTTGAGGATCGTAGCTAGCTCAGCAGAAAAATAAATGTATAGGCACGTATAAGAGATACGAGAAGGATGACTCAACTGCATCGGTCAGGTCTCGAGTATCGCAGCCGTGAAAACGCGCTATTATGCGTTTTCGGTGCATCATACGACCTCCTTACGGAGCTACGTTACGCTGCCGTTAATTATCGAAGTAACAGTAAATCGGAAACCGCAGAAATTCCGTCGAAGAACTCGCGGGATAACCTCGAGAGACGAGGAGTCTAAGACTCCTCGCGCCACCAAATTTGAGAAACCGATAATTTATACTTCGACCGAGAAAATTATGCTCGATTAGCGAATGGAGTGATCAGCTGATGCAGGGAAGTTTCAGAGGTTCTTGAGACGAACTTTGAATATACGAGATTCGGTTTTTTTTTTTTTTTTTTGTGAAAAACGGATTTGTTTGGGTTCGTTTGGGTTTGTGACATTCACGGATTTGTTTGGGTTCGTTTGGGTTTGTTTGAGTTTCATGATAATTGTTTGGCTTGAAATAATTCGATGGAGAATTACAGTTATTTTACATTGATTTACATTGATTATAAATATATTGTCATTTTTGTAATTGTCACTATCATTTTTAGGTATCGTTAATACGATTGTTATCGTCAATATTATTTTCGGAAATAATTATAGTGGAAATAGAAAACGCAAAGGAAGTACAGCGATTTTTTTTTCTTTCTAAAAATGTAATGGTGGAAAATAGCGAAATATTATTTTACGTTGATTATATTATTATCGTTGTCTTTATTATTGTAATTTTTTTATATCGTTGTTATAATTGTTAACCCAAACAAACTCAAAATTATTATTGTTATTACTAATATTATTTTCGAAGGGAACGAAAGTGACAATAGAAAACGCGGAAGAAATGATTCAATAGTTTCGAATATTGATTAGCTCTGTATTTTTATGTACAACTTTTATGTACACGTATTCGTACGGCAAATGCACAATCCACCGTTGATTGTCGAAAAAAAAGTATATAGTTATAAAAGTAAATCGGGTTATGTGGCTTGCGTGTTAGATTTCTTTTTTTTTTTTTGGTAACCACGTGTCACCTGTGAACGCGATTCAACGCTCGTACAGCGACGACAACGAATTGCATATACGTCTCTCGGGTTTTCTTTGTCAGACGTGGGTGAGTGTTTCAATGGCTGATACCTCGGGTGCTTCTGTCGTCAGGGATGCTCAGCGCTGGTGATCTCTGGAACGACAAGAAAAATTCGATTCAAGTAGGATATTTGTTTGGGTCTATTTAGGTTTGTTTGGGTTTGTTTTGGTTTTTTTTTTGGTTCGTTTGGACTGATGATTTCTGGAACAACGCGAAAAATTCAATTCATATAATATATTTTTAATCAATCGTTTCCTCATTAATTCATGTAACATTAAACGAAAATAATAATATCGGCGGATTGAAAAAGTCCCAAAATGTGAAGCCCCCAAAAATGAGTAATTACTTTTGCGCACGTTATTATTATAACGATAATTGCTCGAACAATAATTTAATTAACTTATATGATATTAAATAGATTTCTTTATTTTAATGATTATTATTATTATTATTATTATTATTATATTTAAAATAGTATTGTTATCGTAAATTAAAGAAACTACTAGGAAGTTTGTTTGGGTTCGCGCTATTCTATTAAAACAACAACTCAACAGAAGAATAAAGTTAATATATTTTTTTTCGCACGATAAATCTTACGGTCATTGGTCTCTGAATAAAAGAATTACGATGAGGAATCATTCCATACGTTGATGTTTTTCTTTTTTTTTTTTTTTGTTCTCATCGAACTTTGCTCATCCCTGAATATTCAGGGACACGCTATACAAGCTTACCACTCTCTCGATTATATCTTCCGCCGCGTTAACCTTCGCCGGTCTCGCTGGGATTCCTGTCTTCGGTTCACGCTCCATTTTGTGCAGCATTTTGTACACGCTCGAGCTCATCAAATGATCGTAGTTCGGCAGCCAATTTTTTTCAAACTTCTTGAAGTTTACTCTGCGAATAATCAAGAGGTTGAAAAACGCGATAAAACGGTAAATTTAGTTGAAATATAGCTTAAACAATTTTTGGGTTTGTTTGGGTTTGTTTCGGTTGTAGGAATATTTTCAGAACACAGAAGGAAATTTCCCATACGTGATCGTATTAAATTAAAATATTTATAACTCCTAAATTACTTACTCAAAAATTCGGAAATAATTAATGCAAGAAAATGAAATCCTAAAATTTTCAAGAATTTTTGCGATCTGTGAATATCCATCCATCGCGTACTTTAATTTGTTGAAAATCTGTCGATACGTAACGAGTGTCAGGAGCAGAGTAAAAGAGGTTGAAGAAAAATTTAAAAAACGAGGTTTACCCCATAGCTCGACCGCGAATGACCTCCGCCTGGGAGGTCAAAACCTCGGCGATCATTTCGTCGTTGAAAAAATCATTCGGACACCTCCATCTTCGGCCATAAGTGAGTTCCAGCTGTTTAGCCTGGGGCCATAAATCCTGGGAGCGCCTTCTTCCGCCCCTGTGCTGCGAATAAATACCCAACCATAGGATTTGTTTTCACACGTGTTCCCTTCAAATACACGTAAATCTTCGAATGTTTGCGTTCACAACGTTGCGAATAAAAGATGAAAAAAAAAAGAAACAGAAATTAGTACAACGTATCGCGGTACAACATTCGATTTTGCCAAATTGGATTTCACAAGAAAATCTATTTGAATAATAAAAGACGAAAGAAAACGACGAAAGATGGAAGAATCGTTATTGTTTACAAGGTCGTGAGAAATCGGCGATCAAATATAGAATGACTTTTATTAATCACAGAAATAATTTAGTGGCGAGTAGGGGGGGGGGGGGGTTCCACGACGATTGAACGATAACACTAGGGATCTTTTCGTGATACCTTCAATTCCTGTATCACTTGGTCTTTCGGGGCGAGATTTCGATCCGGTTCGTAACTTCCTAGAACGTTGATATCGAAACGATCGATTTCATATGAAAAAAAAGACGATCTCCCATAAACACGAGGTTTGTTCAAAAAGTAAGGTGACTGGTAAAATGTTGTATTTGAATTTTTATTTCTTTTTGTGTAACTTTGATACACATGTCACCAAAGTGTGTTGACATCATCAATAGTTTTGCATATTTAATTTTTTTTTAATAGATATAAAGATATTGATGAATAATTAAGTATTTATCGAATAAAAAGTCACCTTGATTAAAAAAAAACATCGTAGCTTGGAAATTGTTTCATAATTCGAAAAATCGTGATTAAACGTCGAAAAAAAAAAAAATTCTTAGGAATTTTTATTCGATTTCTGAAGAAATTTAAATTGTCATAACTTACCGTAAGAGGAAGGGGCGGGACTCGGTTCCCGTGATTTTAGAACTTTCGATT
This sequence comes from Ophioninae sp. A BG-2022a, assembly GCA_030523105.1. Classification (NCBI taxonomy): domain Eukaryota; kingdom Metazoa; phylum Arthropoda; class Insecta; order Hymenoptera; family Ichneumonidae; species Ophioninae sp. A BG-2022a. Next base: position 18,664 of record JAPYZI010004376.1, read on the forward strand.
GATAAGACGCGATACATTTCTTCACCCTGCTCTCCTCGGCTGTCTTGACGTTCACCTCTCCTAATTCCTTCGTCTCCGGTACTTCCTCGTCGTCGTCATCGCCTGCCACCGGTACGATGATTATCGGTGGCTCGTCACTCGTCACCGTTGCCGGAGATTCTCTTATTTCGGCCTCGGACGGTTTTAAACACTCCTGGTCTTTGTCCTCATCCTGATCTGGCGAAGTTGGTGATTTATTCGGTGATCTCTCATCCGCTTCGTCTCTACCGTCCATTTCATCTTCTGAATAAAATACATCGTCGACAATGAGACATTTTTTCATCAATAACATCCCGTTAAAAAAGTCGTTAAAAACCGTAAAAATTCGTCTTCAATAACAAGCACTTTATTTTATTGAATCACCATTTTTTTGTTAGTTTTTGTACCTATTTAAATATTTTTTACTGCGTTCTAAATTGACCCAATAGTTATTAGAAAAAGAGCCTTAAAATTTTTTTTTGCTCATCTATAAATATTTATAAGTTAAACATTTAATAACGAATTCCATCAAACGATATGTAATAATAGTATTTTTGAATCTTCGTTTCTTTGAATTCAATGGAACATTACTCTGAATTTTGAAAAATGGAAGTTGAGAATTTACTCTGTAAAAATATATCGTAATAATAATAACTCATTTATTAAATACGAACTTTACAGTATAATAATGAATAGATTTATTATTGTTGTACTTTAATTGCATTTATAGAAAATATGCTTATTAATCTAAATAAATATTATTATTATTATTATTATTATTATTACTGTTTTTGTTGTTTTTCAAGTTATCTTTCCTATGTGGTAATTCAGCTATTAATTAATTATTATATATTCAGTATTAATAATTATTAATCATATTACTAATTGTTATACTATTAATTATTATTCATTTTTAAAAAAGATTATTATTATCATCATGCTTCTCACATCTTTAATTTATTATATTATTTTCTTTATACGCACGAAATCCTAGACTATAAAAAAAAATCTAAACATGACTACCTGCCGAGTCTCGGCGTCCACCGCGCTCACCTCCGTTCTGCACTCCGCTCAATTCCATTATTTTGTGCAATTGCTCGGATACTATTCTCAGATGATTTTCAATTTCGCTCGGGAGTTGTTTAAGGGCGAGCAACTGATTTTGCACAGCTTCGAGTTGTTTCTCGAGACTTATCTCGGTGGAGACCAATTCCTTGACTTTTTGCTTATCAAAAGTGGGCACTGCGGGATAATTAACGGATCTCGGGCAACTCATCGTCGACTCGGTTATCTCAGTCTCCTCCTCGTTTCCTGACTCCTCGACGGTAGGCTCAGCCACCACCTCCTCTTCCTCCTCTTTCTCCTTAACGTCAACCTCTTCGCGGAAACTCTGGCGATCGAATTCGGCGACTTCCGGTTTCGATTCCTCTTCGGTGACTTCCTCGCGTGACCGACGTCCTGGCTCCGGAGTTATGGTTGGCGTTCTTATCTGGTTAATTGTTTTCTCTTCATTTTGGGTTATTGCGCTTATCGTTTTCTTTTTTTTTTTTTTTTTTTTTTTTTTTTTATTTTTTTTTTTTTTTTTTTTTTTTTTTTTTTTTTTTTTTTTTTTTT
>JAPYZI010004377.1:0-44460 GCA_030523105.1 Ophioninae sp. A BG-2022a
CGATGATTTTTCGATTTTTGGCAGAATTTCAAAGTTGAACCATCGATTTTTGCAAATTTTTCCATACATACCCCTTTGCCTCTTTTTTTGCCATTTTTCCCGTGGACTTTCCAGGAAAACTATAAGAGGTATCGATACGAATCCAACGCCATTATTTAAGTTAGGCAAAAACCTTTCCCAAACTCCCAAATGAATCCCCATAGCCTAAGAGAAGGTCATCCTGAGACCTTTTGAAATATCGTGATTTTTGAGATTCCGGGAAAGTGCCCTGGGAGGACGACAAAATTTTTTTTTCCGTTTTTTAAGCATTAAAAGGGTGTGTTTGATCGGAAATTTTCCGCTGATTATAAAAATGCCCGAGTTTTTGCCGAAAGTGCAAAATTAAACTGGGAAAATGCGAAAAACCTTTTCTAGACTATTTTTTCGACGTTTTTTTCCTAGAAACGGAGAGTTCAAGGCGAATGAAATGGTGGATTTGTTGAAATATTAATAATAATTCAGGGGTTGATCGGAGAACTATACATGCTTGTATCAATCGACTCAGAATTTCATCCCGAAACTCTCATTTGATGGGTGACATTCCTGTATAATAAGCAGGACGCCATCATACACCCAACGAGAGAAAGCAAGAGCGAGAATGAAAACCGCCGTCAGCGCCGCTACTTGAGAACTACCAATGGGGGCAGTCCCCAGCAGAATCGGCACGTATAATCCTTAAGAACTGCCCTTCCATGCACATCTGACTTCGTTGCTCATATTGAAGCTCTCAGCTCTGATTTTTTCTCTATCCCCCCGTTCTACATAGAGTCCCGTCCTCGCGTCGAAACCCTGAATCACCAGTGAGCCAAAAGTTCAATCTTTTACAGAACTGATTCGAAGCGTTCGTTTTTACAATTTCAATAATGGAGCGGAACCATCGGAATGCCCCGAGTTCCAAGTATGCAAATATGAATGCCATATCTACATTTGTTAAAAAGTTATATATCCGGAAGGATGATAAAAGCGTGGAAGCGAAAAATACCTTTTAGTTTTAGGGCGCCGACGGGGATCACTGGTGAGGCGGATGTTGACCAGAGGGTTAAATATCATTTTCAGAAGTACAAGTCCATACAGGGATCACTGGAAGGGGAGAAGGTTTGTACCTGCAACAATGACACAAGAGAATTAATATTCCTTCGAATTCTCAATTCATGAAACGTGATTTCGAATGGCAGTGAGGAACGTGGAACGAAAGAATTTGCTTTGCGTTCCAACGATGCGAACTTCCACCCGTTACATTTTTCCGGTCACCCCCTCCCCCCCGCCCCGGCGCGCACTCAACTTCGTACACACGGTGAGTATTAAATCGATCGGGAAATAAAAAAAAAGGAGAGAGAGAAACGTTGGAGGTCGAAAGCTAGCGTGCTAGGATATGTAGGCTAAAAGGGACACATGTATTTTCACCGTGAATGTGCGGGTCTGCGAGTATCCGTACACGAAGAGGGCGTTGTGCCTGCACGCAATTATCGCATGCGTAACTATCGCATCTGCATAGAGTAAATTCGTGACAAAGCGAGGCTGCCTTTTCAAACGGTAGCTCCGCGTCGTCCACAGCGGTAGTTCTCACCTTCCAATTAGGTCGAGACGTTGTATCGTACGCGGTGACCAGAAACGGCCCGCAACGTTTGCCTGTCCAGGAACTCGAGAGTTAACGCGAGTTTTCGCGAGAGAAAAGCAACCAAGAGCTGGAAGACGACGCGTGTTGGCGGTGCGTTTGAGATTAAGAGGAACGACCCGATGGAGTTCAAGTTCCCATCGTTCAAAAGCTACGATAATTGTTTTCCTTTTATTCACAAAAATTCTTTGGTCGAATCGCAGCCGCGGATATCGCAGCATTTGCGCAGGCTACTCTTTCAACGATTTATAATTTAACCCTTCAAGTACACGCAGGCTCGTTTTGATCCATAATTTGTTTCGTCCAAGTACGTATTTTTCATTGCATTACCCACTTTGAGCGAACGTTTTGGTATCTAATTTTTGTATTTTTTAAAAAATAAATTTTGGGCCTTAAAATATGGACTGTTTACTACAAAAGACGTATCTTCAAAAAAAAAAATGCATACTTCCGAAATACAAGAATTCGAAAGACGTTAGCGGTCGGATTGACCCAGTCAAAACCACGAAATTTAATTTTGAATCGCATTGGTAATGAAAAAATGAAAAAAATGTCGGTGCGTTTCAAATAAAGTTCCAGACAAAGTTCGACACAATAAGAGTCGAAAAGTTTCCTTTGTGAGAATTCGTTGTCTATACCGATCAATCATACATCTTAAGAGATGGAAATTCACTCGAGAACAAATTTTAGCTTGACAGTAAAAAAGCATTAATCGTTTGATCACTGCGCGCAGATATCCCAAAGACAGGTATCGTAAGAATCAAAGCAAAACCGGCATAACTAAATATACGTAATTTATAGGAAATCCGAAAAGTCATTCCGGTGTATTCAATGTACAAGTCCAGCGAGTCCCTCCCGAGGAAACACGATCCATCATCAGCTGGTAATCGCTTTTCAATATTCCAAGGATCACCAGGGATCATGACGCTGAATTACTGAATCATGATGCGTTCGAGGGTGATTTTTCTTCCCGCGGTGGTATCTCGAACGATGATCATCTTAGGGAATTCATGTATGCAGCGGAGAATACTTTGGATCGTGAGAACCGGATTTTAACGGACCTACTCCCAAGCTAGTCGATTGTTCACACTTTCGTGATGTAAATGCGCCTGACGACCATTTACGTCCCAAAAATGATACATTTTTATATTCCGTACCCTGAGATTTAAAAATTAAATGAAAAAAACAATGATTCCACACTTTGGAGTTTTTAAACGAAAACCAAAAATATATATAAATTTAGCAATAGATGAGGGTGGTGGGATGCCATCGCGCAAACGTTACTGAAGTATCCAATTGTGCAATGCCGAATTTCCAAGGACCCCGCTTTCAGCAAGCTTCGACTAAAAAATAACGCAAGTTTTTTAAAATCGAGAATAGAAAAGGAATCCCTGCGATAAGTGGACGGCGAGTACGAGTGGCTAGGCTACAGCTTTACCCTTCTGTTTGTTCGTGCACATCCCTCTCGTGCAGGATCCCTCTCAACATCGAGAAGGAGACAAAAGGGTGCGCGAGGGAGTGAACTACATATATATATGTCAATATCCGCAGTTAACCCGCGTGTCAACCTACCCCCAAAGCACTAGAGGTTGTTTGCAAGCCCCGTCTTTTTTTTCAGACCGGCGGACTTCTTTTAGAGGAGCCGGAGAGCACAGAGGGTAGCGTTTAAGACGATGCCAGGCAGCAGGCCAGAGAGGCGACAGAAGTCGATTCTCCTCAGACCTGTGCGCGCTTGGACTCTGTTTTTCCTCGTCCGATGGCCCGTTCCTTCGAATCCCTTTTTTGCCACACGACGTATTGGCTTTCCTCTCGTCGAAAATATTTGCTTTACCGAGCTTAGGACGCTTTATTTTTCAGGGGTCGTATCCTACATTTCCCTTTCTCCTTATCACTCGGCTCGCCATTATCCTTCTCTCTCCTTCACTTTCTCCGCTTCCGAAATCCGTGCCAATTTTTGGGCACTCCCGTATAGCCATCCTGGTCTATAAAAATGAGAACTCTCGCGAGGCTTCCACGTTTTTGTATATACATACGCGGAAGTATACGTATACGTGGTCCAGGCGGAGAGACCGTCCGGTCTTATAGAACATACACAATGTGGCTTTTTGATACTGAGACATAGATATTGGAGGTACACTCTGGTGTGCCGGGTTAAGGCCGGTTGGATAGAGAACAAGAAAGAGGGAGGAGAGAAGAAGAAGAAAAAAGAGGAGAAAGGCTTCTTCGAGTCGATGATCGTCCCGGTGGCGTCCGAGGTCTACGACCGCGCGAACCCCTCGCCCTTCTCCACCTCGCTCGCGTATCTTTCTCTTTTACCATTTCTCCGATTCTCCCCGTCTTTCTTTCTTGCACGGCGCAACGTGGCTCCGGTACGTTTCCTCCAACGCCCCCCCGCCCCCCGCCCTTTTTACCGCGATCGCGGAAGGAATCGGTAGGTATGCACTTGCCTCGTCCTGGGGAAAAGAAGCGTGGAAAAGCACCGAAAAGATAGCGATGAAAGTAAAGAGAAAGGGGTAGACAGAGAGAGAGAGAGAGAGAGAAATGGAGAAAGATGATTCTCCAGCTATCCTTCTAACATTTCTCTCTCGCTTAGTTTCCTTTTCAAGACTTCTATCCTGCAGGATAAAAGTCTCGGAACGTTGATGGGTTCCAACGATTGCGCAGGTGCTTAGTTATCTTGCCCTTCCCACCGGCCTATTCGTTCGAGCATGATGACGGTAAAAAAAAAGGGAGGGGGGAAGCGTTTTCTGACAGTCCCGAAAATACGACGGGGCTCTTTTCACAGCCACCAATCCCACGTTACATCCCCGAATATCGTCTGCTGGCCTTACAGTACAGCCCGACACAATGTGTTCCAATTATGGGTATCCGTAGAGTCAGGGGGTTGAGCCCCGGAAAACGTGTCACGCATTCTCAGGTGGCCGAACGTTATACGGACCAACGATCGAAGCACTACTCATCTTCCTACTCCGTTGCACCACTTATTGGCGGTTTTCTTTTTTTTTTCGTAATGGACAAATCTCAAAGCAACCGACTATGAAATACATAGACGGATGGGAACTTAAACTCGAACCGGTTGGAGCTGGAACTTTTAATACTCGAGATTTTACGGGGCTGTGACATTTTAATGTTACGTTACTTATTTACCGATGCTTTCAGGCTTTTCTAAAAAATTAACATTTTTTTAAATTGCTTATTTTAGAAGGTTTTTAAAGCGGTTTTTTTTCTGGTGTTTTTTTAGGAGATCTCCTTTCGTTTAAGGAAGTCCTTTATCTGGATGTTGTCGATTGAATATTCCACGGTTTTACGAATGATTTGCACATATTTTTTTATTTGGCTCATTTTCAATTCGACAATAACATTAGCCATCCCAGACTCGTATCAATACCTTATACTCAAGAATTCATGGTTATCGTCACCGTACAAACCTTCAACCCAAACAAAATATCTGAATAAAGTGTTTTTAAATTTTTTTTTCTTTCATTTTTAGGCAATAGTCCGGAGGCAACAATTTTCCATGCTGGAAAAATTGGAAAACAGCGTGTCGATGCACCTGACGCGTACCAAAATGTTCAAAGACCCTTTTTCCCGTCTACGGGTAGCTGATTACGGTTCCTGCCGTTGGCAGACATCGTTAATTAGCTTTTTTCGGAAACGCAGCTGCAGAATTCTTCGCTCACCCACACGCGCGTTAAAATAAATTTCAGGTTAATCCTCGGTCAGGTGCATCGCGCAGGCTTCAACGGAACAGAATCTTTTCACTATATGACAGCGAAGATCAAACGGGTTTTTAGAAACGAGCGGTGAAAATCGATCGGGGTCCATTGATTCAATCCGAGAAAGTCGGAGATTCCGCTTCGTTCTTTTTTTTTCTCGTAATAAGTGGTAGAAAAAAAAATATCGGCTCAGAGAAAAGGGACGATTCGAGCGATTCGTCTCGCATAGAAAAGAAACGGTTGAAATTATACGAAGAAAAAAAAGAGATTTTATTCGATTTGATTTATGCCCTAGAGAGCCGTCATACAAAAAAGACACAATTGTTCAATAATTACAATAATTGTTTTTATAACAACCAAAGAGTTGAAGATAAATGACAAAAGTATAAATCTTCGGTACAAACGTACCGTTAAAAATCTAAAAATCTATTTTCCTAATAACGAAAATCTATCTGAATCAACGAAACAGAATTTTTTATAGTAATCCAGCGATGCAAAACGCAAGCTCCTATTCTCGTCGTAAATCCATTTTTCGCCCACATAATTGTCGATTACTCCGAAATAATGTTTCGTCGATTTAGTTTAGATTATCAATATAATGGAAACAGATTTTCAGTTCTATTTTCATTATACTCAAAATCTGTAATATTCAATAATAAATAAAATACTAAAATAATAATTAAGTTTCCCGCCAATAAAAATTAATACGAATATTCGACAATAACCCAAAATTATACTCTGTAGATTTATCAACATTTCCATTGTTACGGAAATAAATGTTCGCATCTCATATTTTTATTATAAAGATCGATAAACAATAACCCGCAAATATTTTTTCGTGCGTTTTGTACTTCAAACCGAGGGAACAAAATGCAATTTTTGCAACGAAGGAAAACGCAATGTTGCGATAACTAAGAGTACATTTCCTTAAAAACTAAGAGAGAGAGAGAGAGAGAAAGCGAGAGAAAGAGGTAATGATTCGTTGCTGATTTCGCGTACTACAAAAGCAGCGGAGATCAATGACCGTTGGTCGAACCGCACAGCCTATTCCGGTTCCTTTCTCTTCGAGGCTCATGGCCAGTCGTTACGGCGATGAATACGGTGCGGTACGCTAATACCTTCTTACATACATATATATATACACGTGTACGCGTACGTCTGCCTCTATACAACGCGACGTCCCTGGCTCGCGTCACTGCCACCTAGGGAAGGCCACAGGAGTGGGGGGAAGGGCTCAGAATAAAATTTAAAAATAGTCAACCAAAATTCGAGAATAAAAAAATCAACAATTAATTAAACGGTTCGTTACAGTGTAAAATCATTTTTGCACGCGAGTGTACGTACGTTCACACGAATGAACGCGTATTTACGAGCGTCTTTCTCATTACATATATGTATATTTGTTTTTTGTGCATTCGAGCTCCTTGACTGAGAACGCAACGTTGAGTGTTTCTAGCTTTCGAATGCAAGAAAAACATTTTTTCCCAATTTTTTGACACATTTCATTCCACAATGATTTTCTTTTTACAATTGCGAGCGAAACGGTATGAAAGCGCGGTACAGAATTTTCGATGATAATGGTTATACGGAATGGATTAAAAAAAACTGGTATGATGATACGTTGCAACGTTGTAACGCGACGAAAATTATGTTTTCTTAATTTTTCGTTATTTTAACAGAAATATTTTTGCCAGAAGCGTCGATAATTTATTTAACCTCGTGTGAGAAACTCGACTTTGCATCTGTCAAAAAAGAAAGTATACTTCGTAATATATTCCAAATAAGAAAATAATCGAGTTTCTTGTGATGAATCGTGTGAACTTCAAGACCATGATTTAATCACGATTTTTCGTTCCGTTATAGAGAAGACGTATCAGTCGTTGTTTTCTTCAAAAAACTTGCTCGCAACAATAACGTTGTTGCGTAACTTTTTCTACGACTCGAAGCTCTATTCACGACACACCCGTGAATCTTTTGCACGAAATAAAATCCTCTCCGACCCATTCGAGGGAAGAATAAAAAACGTCCAATTTCAGGTCCTGACTCCCATTGATAAGGACCAACATCAAACGACAGAAGGAAAAGCAGATGCGAGTGGGTGCTTTTTTGTCAACACGATCTCAATTTCGCCTCGCGTTTATCTTTTTCTTTTTATAAAAAAAAAAAACTTTCAATTCCTGTCATACCCTACAATGCCACGGTAAAAAAAAATACGACCAATAAAACCGTTCCCCGAGGAATACTTTCGTCCCTGTTATTAACTCGGTACATTTTTCTTTCCCCCCTCAAAATGAACAGCTAGCGTATACCTACATTTGGCATGAACAATCTTTTTTGTTTTTTTTGTTTTTGTTTTTCGAGCGAGCTCCGTATACTTCGCGTACCGTCCCGAATTTTTGGATTCGCCGTTCGGGCAGTATGATACGCGCCCGCGCACATTTCCCTGGGTACGCGTACTTTTATATCGAAATGGCAATAAATTTTGTTCCTATTCAGTCGCGACGCGACGTCTTCGGGATACGCGACGAGTCTGAGGTTATTATTACACGGCAAGATGTAATACCGAGTTGGTCCGTTCCACATCGCGATGAAGAAAAAAAAGTGGAAAAAAAAGGAACATGTGGCAGCGACTCGACGGTATACCCCGGCCTCGTACATTCGTGTCACAAGACTGTCGGCATAAACCTCCGGCACAATTTTCATTCATTACGGATAACCTTTCGTCGTATTCGCGACCCTCTTTTCCGCGTTTACTTGGAAAAACGAGGTATTTTTATGTCGAGTAAAATTTAATAAAAATGTAACCACGTATAAATATATATACACATAAATATAGCCTTGGATAACATTTTCCCGGTAAAATTTTCTATCCGGATAAAAAATTAAATATCCCGGGGGAAAAAAAAATGTTAAACTACTTTACCAAATGATATTTCGAATAGGACACAGTCAGCTACGTTTTACTTTATCATTTTGATGTTTGTAACTTTTCTTGTAGCCTTACGTCGTTTTGAAAATTCTGGTTTTTCCATAACTTTTTTGCACTTTCCAATATTGTCCGTTGGGCTTCGAAAAATACCGATTTCACCGGTCAGTGATGAGATCTTTGAAGAGAACACCGTTAGCTGTAGGCTCATTAGAAAAAACAAAAATCGATTTTTTTCGTAGAGATATTGACTTGTTTCTTTTTTTTTTTTTTTTTAACGATTAGATTTGGAATATTTAGTCTAAGGATTTCAAAAATTGGGTTCTGTGATTTCGGAGGTATTACACGTTTTTAGATTATTTTACCAAAGTTTCGACGAAACAAATGTTTCAATGAAAGAAGGAAGATCAAGGGATTATTACCTTTCACCAAAAGGATGTAAATAATACTGAATTTTTAACAAATTGCTGAGAGTAAAAATAATGTTAAAACATAATTTATAAAGAGAGATTATAAAAACAGTGCTGATGATTTATTTACAAGTACACGAACGAAAATAAAAAGCACCCGTTCTCGAAAAACGTCGAACGCTTTCAAGTAACGCACGTAAACTTCAACGTATATACGTCCCTCGATATACTCGGGAGGTACAACGGCTCAGACAGACCCCCAGGTGTACGACGTACAAAAGCCATTCGATATAATTTATCAAATCCGCGTCAAGATACAGGGCCGAGACAGCCGATCGATTTCTCATTAAAAAAAAAGTTATTCCACGCGTGTGCGCGTTCAAACGAATTCTAGCGCGTCGCCCGGGCCCGTACGTATCTAGATAAGCGTTCGTAATAAAAATAAAAAAATGAAAAGAACAATATCGCGATTGAGGCGAAGTAGAAGCTGTACGCGATATTTGAGCGATAGTCGATTTGTAAAAACCAAAATTTCTCAACGTCGAATCATTTTCAAGGTGAAACAGAATCATCGAACCCTACGTTTGTGTATTCCGCGGGTCCTGCTTCTAGCTTTTGAAAATTCGTGAAAAAATTCAAAAATTGTCCTGAAAAAAAGAAATAAAAAATAGACGCGACTGTTCTTCGTCTCATTCGAGTTGACGAACACAAATTAAGAATCTATTTAACGACATTTTTCCCTTAAGGGGGTAAAACAGGAAACGTAAGTTTGTATGAAAATCCCTCGTTTTTTGAGTTACGTCGAGTCAGTTTGAAAATACGTATCAACCTTTGGAATTTAAAATCAATTATGACGTTTTTCAGCGTTTTTGGGGAATAAAACTATTCCTGGAGGGATCGAAAAGTATTTCATTAAAAAATTCGAAACCGCACACCCTGACTTCCTTTCGTTTAATTATTCTTTTTTCCTTGATCTCATTTTATTCGCATACGTAACAGAATCCGGTAAGTCCCGATCTCGTCAGTAGGGAAAAGCAAGGTACGAGAACAGAAAAGCAACCGTACACCCCGCGTTATTATTGTCATCGGGACATCTACTTTTCCTTCCGGCGCATCCGGAGCAAGAATGAGAGACTGCGTTTCCCTAGCGTTCCAACGTGGGGATAAACGGAAAATTGCGGAGAAGCACGAGACGCTTCGCATTCAAAGGAGTTAAATCCGTTGGTGCACCTTGACGACAAAAAAAAAAGTCCCCCGATGTCGCGAAAGGGGAACGCGAAGTTGGTGGGAGTGGAGGGCGCCCGGGTTGCCACGGATCAGTGGAAGGAATAGCTCGAATAGAAGTGCAGATTGAGCGAACGGACTAACAATAAAAACCGTTTCGTTTATTTTTGAATATGCCATTCTTCATCGAAATCCAAGGGACACGTGTTTCTTTATATCGCCGGAAAAACACTTTTACACGGTGAAACTCACCGTCCAAAGTTTTCGAGTATTTTTAACTTTCAAGCCCTTCCTTCCGTAAAATTGAGTTTCACCCGTTAAAATGATTTTCAACGATAAAAAAAAAAAAAAATACGCGGCTCTTCGATTTCGATGAAAAATCCAACGTATCAAAAAATGAATGGAATTGGAAGGGGACATCGGAAATGGTTTGTTTGTGATCTGGAATAGCGCGCAGGTGAGGGGTGATACATCTGTCCGCGAACTTGTTCGATAATGTCGTTGAGTACATCGCGGAAATGTGTAACGGTTAATGGATTATCGATCTGGAAGGAAACGCGTGTTAAGACTCGTCGCCATCGAGTCGTTCCACGTTCACGGGTTACGTTTTCTTTTTTTCCATTTTTCCATTCTTCTACCCCTTGGCCGTTTCGTAGCGTCGCTGTTCATTATCACTCGTTTTCCATTTTCCACCTTCTAAACGTATAAAACTGGTCAGCCAATTGAGTCGAGTGATAAAACGACGGTGAGCGGAATGAAAGCGCGATGATTCGACCCGTGTGAAAGAACGACGAGATGCCTTTTTCCATCTCTTATTTTTCCTTGTTTTTTATATATACGATTTTATGATTGTTTAATCCAATTTTTTGTTTCTCCATACAAATGATTTTCTATATTTTTTAGATGCGATTCTCCGCGCGTACGTTTTATTCCGCCGTCATTGAAACGTAACGAATTTGTTAATTATTTCTCATTTTTCATTATCGTCCAAAATGATATTTACAATACTAAAAATCTTTATACATTTTTGGTTTTAGCTAGCTGATTAACAGTCCCGAATAAACATTTGTATGATTTTCATAATTCCAGAATGACGAGAAAATTTCTTTGAAGATGAAAAGAAAAGAATTTGGAAAAACAGTTTTCATTGGTACGCAATTTTCTTTGTTATTAATTTTTAATTTCTACACTTGGATCGTCGTATTAAAAGATAAAAAATAAATGGAATAAAACATATCTGATATGAATATGTACGAAATTTAGTAGGTTTTTTTTCGCGGAATACAGTTTATTTGTTAAGTAAATAAATCGAAAGACGATTCTCCGATGTACGAGAGTTGGAAGGGAACTCCGATGAGCAGATCTTCGCGCGAGATAAATCTCACGCCGAGAAAATTCTTCGAGCTGTCGCGTCATCGGCGAGAATTGCGATTCAAGGTGAGTATGAATCAGGAATACAAGACGTTCGATCGTGTAAATGGGTGATAAGAAGAGAAACGACAGAGGTGGGACATGGACGTTAGAAAATAGCGAAAAACGTCGCCGTTCGAGGTGATCGACGAAAAGGAGGGAGAAGAGGGGCGGGGCGAGCCAACCGAGTAAACGTGACTTTAACTATTGATAGTCCGCTAGCTCGGATTGTTGTCAGAAGCAAAAGGGCGTCGGTCGAGTTACGGACCGGATCGACGCTGCTAGCGATGATACTTGCATCGTTCAAAAACCCAAACCGAGTTTCTCATCGATTTCCCATTTTCGATGTATCATCAAAAATCATGTTTCGCAAATTCAGGTGGTCGACCGGTGAACAATAATAATTAACGATTTATCGTGAGATTTCCAGAGGTTCGAATTGGCAAAATGAAATTTAGGGAACGAGGATGTCGTTGAAACGAAACGTGGGTAACAATAATCTCGGTGAAGCTTGCAACATTGAAATACAACAAAAATAATGTTTTCATTCAATTTCCCGATTTATGATATTAAATCAAAGTAACAAAATAGCATTTTGTCATTTTAATAAGAAACGTTTTTTAATTCACTCGAGTTATAATCTTAATAAGAAACGTCACTTGATTAAGAAACGTTTAAAATCAAGTCCACGCATAATTTTCCATACGATAATTCCGAAATAGATCGATCGTTCTCACAGACAAAAAAAAACTATCGTTCTTATTATTTTGAGAGTGTCGAATAAAATTTGTGAAATTAGTGATGTCCAATGGAAGGAAACTCTCGAGGATGTTTGTTACGATTCCTCGATTCGAATTCTCGTCGTAGTTACTCGATTCGTGAACACATTCCGTACCGATTATTCCGCAATGTAAGATTGGTAGAGGAAACAAAGGGATTAGCTCTCGAGATTCATAAATCATCCGACGTCCTTTCTTGGTCTGTCTCTTCGAATACGATAATTTTCTTTAGCCCCTCTGTCCCTGTCTCCGCCTCTCTCTATCTTTGTCCCCATTTTGAACGATCTATGGTCAATCTTACGAGTGGAAGAGAGAAAGGTGGAAATAGACCGCGGATGGACGCTTCGTCGATTCGATTCAACAAAAGTCAATTATCCACCGGCAATTAAGCCTCGTTCGTTCGTTGGTAATTATACCGACAACTCGAGCGAAACCTTCTACCTCGTCTCTGAATTGCACTAATTTGTTTGCATCGCTGTTCGTCCACCTGTGCCCCGTTCTGTCTTTCTTCCTCGATGTTGTCATCATTGTTGGTTTTTCTCTCTTGTTCGCGCACACTCTCGTTGTTCTATTTTTTTTCTTCATTACTATCGTGGTCGTTGTTATTTTTGTCATTTTTATTGTTATTTTATTATCAGTATCAGTTTATTATTATAAATGTCGCCAATTATAGTTAATGTTACGAGTGTTATTAGTTATTCTTTATTGTAAAAAACTTTATATGAAAGTTGTGCAAATAAAACTCGATATATATATAGTCATTCTTTATTGGTTGTTCCTCCACGTACACGCTTTCGAATTTTTTCGGCCCCTGTTTCTCCTCTGGTCCTCCCCGTTTATTCTTCTTATATTTGTATTTTTATTAATTTACATAAAATCTTTATATTTTTGTTTGTATTTTTTGTATTTTGTGATACAAGTTAATTCTCTTTTGCTTAATAGGGTTCCAGGACTTGATAAACGTTATCAATCGTTGTCCCTCCTCCCCCTCTCCGCGTCGCTCTTGCTCTCCCCCTCGCTTTTTGGCCGATCAAATTTAGCCAATTTTGCATTATTCTCGGTGACTGAAAAGTATACTTCGATTTGAGGAGAGCAACGGAAATAATTATTATAAAGTTTACTTTGCCTTGGCATAAGTACCAAGCAATATAATTACAACAACAAATAGATCAATTATATAAAAATATAGAATTTGAGAATAAAATAATACAATGATAATAATAAAAATAGTATACAAAGAAAATAATAGAAAATGAAGCACAATAAAACAAGCCAGGGAGAGAGAGAGAAAGAGAGCGAGATCGAATGAACTACATAGAAAGAGAAAAGCGGGTGGGAGGGAGGCATTGCGAGCCGAATCAAAAGAGCCAAAAAGGAAAACAGCGAAACGTCGAGAGTGATGAGCTCTATGGTTGTTCCATTAACAGGAAACTTCACCAACAGTTTAAATATATGTGTGTGTGCGCGCGCGTTAGTATCAGCGGACAAAACTACGAGAGCGAACGTCCCGGGAACTCGAAGGAGGAGAATAGTAATTTCGACGTAATTTGCTTATCCGGTTAGAGGAAAGACCATCGGTGAGACGACAACGAGAAAGAGAGAGAGAGAGAGAGAGAAATAGGGGGAAAGAAATCGAAGGAGATCTTACGAGAGGACAGAGCTTAAGCGGAATGGCGGGGGAGGGTGGGGAGGGGGGGGGGGGGGGGGAAAAAAATGCGAAAAAAAGGGGGGGGGGAAGGAACGGGCTTTCCAGGGAGAACGAGAAAAAGCGGAAAAAAAAAAACCGATAATGGTGATTTCCGGTCTCCGTTGGCCCGCCAGGATCGAATCGTTGAGGAAGGAGAGGGGGACGAGGATCCGAGAGGGCACATCCGAGAGGGATGACAAAATTCGTAAAAAAGAGCGAGAGAAAAATAAAATAAAACGAAGACGAAAGAAGCGGATAAAAAATGAACAAAAAAAAAGGACCGAAGGAAACGAGATGTCAATCGTATCGACCTAATTAAATTTCGCGTTACTCGGCGAGGAACGACGACGTCCACGACGATTACGAGTATCGGAGAATCTTCGGTGGTAAAATAAACATATCGCTGGTGAAATTCGCTTAAACGAGAAGCTAGGAGGGAAGGAGGGAGAGAGAGAGAAGGGACAGGACGTTCGAGATTAAAATTAGTGTACATTCGCGATGCAAGCGGACGAGGACTTTTTTCGTTTTCTCGATGGAACGAGAAAAATGCGGAAAGCATTGAACGGAATCTCGCTCGTCCCCGATGTCCTTGAATTTTGCAACGTTGGAACGCGAAGAAATAGACGTTTTACTGTATTACTCAAATTTCATTTCGGATATTCCGCGAACTTTGGAAAAAGAAAATGTTCGTCCCTCGCGTTCGAAATTTCGCTTTCAAAATTTCGGAAAATAATGTATTCTGTTCGTACGCTAAATATTGTTTCAACGATTTTGAAAAAAGAATAGACTTTTTTCTGACTTTCCAAATTTATTTAACGATGATATCGCACGGAAAAGTTCGTTTCGGTTCCGACAATTCTTTTGCGTGATTTCGCAATAAACAAATTACCAGAAACACTGTCTTTTTTATTCGCTTCCCAAATTTCACAGATTCTTTTTTTCAAAGGAACAAAACGCAATTTTGAAAGCTACTTCTCAAGCAACCTCCCATACAAAAATACATTTTACAAAAATATGAAAAAATATGTGTGAAAATATTGATTGTTGTTAAGATATTCCAACGATCACGAAAATACGATTTCAAGCTTTTTCGAGGATCCGTCGAGCTTATGGAAGATTCGTCCCATCAGACTCTTATTTTCGCTTATGTCAATGTAAAGGGTGGTGGAACTTTCGTTGCGAACTTTTAACGCAATTGTTTCTTCGCTATTCTCTCTCTTCGTTTCTGGAGCGTTCTCGCCGTAGCTCACGGCATTAAAAGTCGCGGTCGCGAGCCTTCTCGAGCTAACGGTGTTACCAGTCGGCTTTTTAATTGTATTAATTATAAACGGCTGAGACCTTCGCGGTTTAACGTTCCTTTCATAGCGCAAAACGGACGGAGAGGCGTTGAGAAAGGACGAGAGACGACGGAGCGGACCGCGGGGGGGGATTAAGGGTGTTCCGGAAGGGTGTGCGGACAGTCCGGGCGCCCGGGGACCTGGATGGAGCCTCGGCTTCTTGCGGTGGGCAAAGCGAATTAGTCGCGAGAAACGGAGGATATTCTTTTCCCTCCCGATCCTTACTCACTCCCCTCACCGTGAAAATCGGCTGCCATAACTCGTCCCACGCCCTTTTAATTATAACCTCTCACTTCCATGGTGAAATCTTATTTTTCTATGACTCTGAAAGCCGTTGGAATCCAACCAAGAACGATATTCTCCCATTTATATATATATATATATTTTTTTTTTTTTTTTTGGCCGATTCACAATATTGATATTACCGAAAAAACGCTTCTGTTTTTTTTATCAGTAGAAATTCACCGACTCCAATTTTATTTATAAAGAAACATTTTGAGTTTCGAAAAAAAAATGAATAAATGAAGAATGGTAGTACACAAATGGTAATAGAAAACAAATAATTGAATGATAAAAATAAATAAATAAACCGAAGAATAAATCAAATGAATCAAATAAATGCAATTCATGAATTAAATTAAATGAATGAAACAAAACGAATGAATTGGAAATGAAAAATAAATAAAAAATCTATTTTTTAAAATACAGTCCAACGAGTCAGACTTTAACGACGCATTTTGTCCGCAATGATGACGTCGGAGTACCCGAACCCTTGAATATGACGTATATAAATTACATATTTAGAAGCAATAAAAAATATTTCGATCTCACGTCAATAATCGTTTACATAATTTCACGGTTTATTCGTTTTTGGGGTACGGATTTTACGGGGGCGAGACGGGAGTGACGTTACGATCGTCGGAATGCCACGGAACGACGAAGATGTGGCGAGAAGCGACCACGAGAGTAAAAAAGCGAGCGGAGGACGACGCGACCTCGTGTACGCGTAGAAAATATGATCGGGACTTGGCGAAGTAGAAGTGGCCATGACCTCCCGCAACATCGCTTTAATCGACGTTTATTAGAGGCGTTTCGACGACGAACAATGCGGGAGCGACGGAGATCGCCGAGCGAGGGGGCAGGGGACGACGAAAAATTGAGAAAAAGAAATACAGGGAATAAAGAAACGTAACGTCGCGATCGTGGGGGAAGCGGGGGGTTGAGACGAACGCGAGAACCCGTAGCGGGAGCTTAGTTTCATTTCTCGAAGGATCAAACCAATCTTCGAGACCGCAAAACACGAGAAAATACACAACCGTGAAACGACGAAGAGACACGGGAAAACGTATACGTGTATCGTCGCGTAGAAACGCACACTCGGGACGTCATTTTGCGAAAGCTATCGTGCGGAATCATCATGAATAATTCAGGCAATGTGGGAGCGAGAAAACGAGTGATCCCGTTCGAAAATATTGGCTTTTGTTCATAAGCGAGATCTGTACACACGTGCGTACACGGTGGCCGAAAAATCATGCCTAAAATTAAAGTTTAGATCCCTCGTATCAATGATGCTGAAGTTTCCATCGTTTGGAAGAAAATTCATTTTTTCGTCTCATTTTCACGGTTTCAATAGCTGAATTGTTTTTACACGTTTTTATTACATTACTGGACGTTATTTGTAGAGAAAAAAACAAACCTTTTTTACGAAAAATAAAGAACGAGTAAAAAAGTTTTACGAGAAAAAATTGAACGTTTTTTCATTCGACAATGTGAATTTTTTAAAATTACTACTCGGGAGAAATTTGGAATTTTCGACCACACGTTTTTTGTTTTTTTATCTCATTATCGGGACGAACATTCGAAAAATTATTCGTTTCACTTCCATCACGCAAATCTGCGAACGAACATTTAAGAAACGAAAGAAAAAAAAATTCATCGCGATCCAACGATGCAAATTTCAACATTAAGGATTAAACTGTTGTTTTTACCGAGTAGGTATTGAAGTTTCAAAAAAAGATAGAAACGGAAGGTAGTTTTGCAGCGTATATATATCCACTTCCTCCGTTTCCAAAGCGTTTTATCCTACTTCCCGATCAACTTTCTCACATTCTCGACTTTCCATGTGGGATATCATACATATACACATGACTTCCGTATTAAGTATGGACTAAGCTTTTTCCCCAAAAACTTGGCAATCTCTCGGTAATCCTCGACGATCCGAGCCCACGTAAAGTTACGCAACACTCGCGAGGCTCTTCTCTTTCTCTCTCTCTCTCTCTCTCTCTGTACGCCTACGTTCCCACGAGCTTCTCGTATTTCGCGATAAGATTCGACGACTTTTCAGCGCGAAGGCGGCGCGAATGAAAAGAGAGAATGGAAAAAGTAGGAAAGAAAAAAAAACGAAGCGAGAGCGATTCATACGTCTGTTGACTAGGTTGAGGCGTGTATCGCGCGCCCAATTCGTCGATACGAGCAACCGTCATCTTTTCTTTCGCGTTTTTATTTTTATTTTTTTTTTTACTTTTTTGTCAAGTTCGCGAAAAATTCACGAGGGCTCCGTCGAGACGTGGGGAGACTGGCGAAAAAAAAAAAACAACTCGAAGAAAGTACGAAAATCTCTAGGATAAGGACGAAAAGCGTGTGAAACGTAGGAGAGATTTACATCGAGACACCGCGAGCTCGGGGTGAAAAAGAAGAAATTGTTTCTCGTATCGGTGATATGATATTTCTTGTTTCCTTCTTTTCTCCCAAAGGGTCTGCCGAAATTCCCGCGAAACTTGAATTTTTCATGAAGTTTGCATCGTTCAACGAGAATTATTATTATTATTTTTTTTTTTTTTTCAATATTTCTTTCGGGAGATTCGAGCCGCGACAATCCGAACGAATATTCGCGGGGATTTTTGTCCGAAAAGCCAAATATAATTTTGGTTAACAATGATAATTAAAAAATTGAAGAAAAATTAATAAAAACAAAATAAATAAATACAAAATTTCGTCGAAGAATCTTTTGCGTCCGAGCGATGCAAATTTAAAAGTCACGTGACACACGTATCAATTGACAATATCGTAGGAGAAAATATGGCACGGCGGTAAAATATAATATCGTTTCCGCTTTATTAGTTTTCACTGTGATTACACGTGGATTGTTTTCCCTTGTTGCCACGCGAGGTTTATCCTCGCGGTGATTCGCGCGGATCTTTTTCACGAGTGTCGGCAGTTGCCTCAGGGAACATGGGAAATGCAGCGCGCAGCATTGTTTATTCCCGCGTATCCTCATCCGGGCTTTTGCAATTTACCCTCCCTTCGCGTTTGCTCCTTTCGTTTCCACGAGCATTATTTCCCTGCGTACCTTCTTACGACTAATTATTATCTCGCCCTTTTTCATTACGCTTACTTACCACTTTAATCCGTGTAAAACGAGGCAACTTTACGGAACCGTAGGAAATTCTTCTTTTGAACAGAGACGATAAACGGAAATTGTAAAAGAGTAGGAAAATCAGTTTTTTTTTTTTTTTTGAAAATTAATAATCAAGTGCTTCAGCGTTTTAAAAAAATCGATCAAGAGCATAAAAAGGAAAAAATAAGTTTGCATGAATATTCATTTATTTTTTCGTTGCATACATTAAAATTCGTGACTAGAGTTTTGTTTGAAACAAAAACGTTTTTTAAGCGTTTTCGGAAAATCAATCGCGTAATTTCGTTGGAGCTCGATACGAGAAAAAAAAAAAAATAGCGCACGCGTGAAAAAGTGACGAAACTGGTTACGACAAAAAAAAAACGCCCGGAGGAAAACGAGAATGATCGAAGGGGAGAGAAGAAAAGACGAGAACAATATACACAAAAATATTTCTTTTCTCGTAATGTACCGCATTATGTTTCGTTACCACCGATACAATAGAGGTGTGGAAGAGAGGGAGTGGAAAAAGAGAGAGAGATAGAAACTCGACGCAACGAATCGCCACGTATTTACAAGCGTCGAGGCGAACCAAGAACGACTTGACCTCTATGAGAATTTTTTCACGTCGTCTTGAATAAACACGAATTTCACTAAAATATACACAACCTTACCAAGTATTTGTTTGTTGTCTCGGAGATAAAGTGAGAGAGAGAGAGAGAAAAAGGGGAAAAAGAAAAGAGAGAGAGAGGACATGGAGCAGTGTTGCCAGTTTAGCCCAATTGTTCCAAAAGTATTTGGTCGATCAGCACGATCGGATAACTTCATTCGAATTCAAGCTTCCATCGCTGGAACGCATCGAAATTTATTTTTTTATTTCTGTTTCTATTATTGTCCGAAATGATATTCAGTAGATTTGAATTACAACTAAACGAGGATCTTAAGAAACAATTTCTTTTTCTTCATCTTACCCTAATCAACCGCTTGACAAAATTCATATATTTATCACTTTTCGAATAATCAGTAAAGAATCCTAAAATAATAAATACGTAACTCGCGAAATATTTTTTTATTCATATTCGAATTCGATATTCCTAAATGAGATTCGACAAAAAACTGCAACGTTTGCGCAACGATTTTTTTATACAGTAATTTGATAAACTGCAAATGAACCCTTGAGGTGCACACTTCCGCTGCCGACCTATAATTGCATACCGGGTCAATCTATCCATAACGTTTTTCAAATTCTGGTATTTCGTTAAATATGCATTTTTTTTTGGAGAGACGTTTTTTGTGGCAAAAGATCGATGTTTTATGGTCTTAAATTTATTTTTGACAAAAACGAACATTGAATGGCGAAACATTCGCTCAAAGTGGGGCGTTGAAAAATACGTACTTGGACGAAAAAAGTTATGGATTAAAAGTTATTGGAAAATTTGTTTTCGTGCATAGTGTTCCACTTTGGATTTCCTGTTTCGCTATGATCGAAAATTTAGTACGGAAATGAAAAATCTGGTACGGTTCGGCAGTGAGGACTAAACGTTAGCTTTGGCAACGCTGACCGCGAATAGAAAACGCCAGCACCTGTAACGCTTGGAACATACATCACGATTGAGATAGCGGAGAGAGGGGGACAGAGAGAGAGAGAGAAAGGCACGAAGCTTCGTGGCAGCGTTCATAGAGCCTTCCCTTTTGTTCGTCATCTCTCGCTGACGCGAATCCGTGTCGTCTTTTTCTCTCATTATTTTTCTCTCGCATGCTTATTTTAATTATTTTGATTATTTTACACGCGCATCCGTTTCCAGCCAATTATTGAAATTGGACGCTACGGAAATATAATACTCGCAGACACACGACGTCCGAGTTTCGATCGTTGATGAAGCGCAACCATCGAAGCTTGTTTATTTCGCGGACTCTGCTCCAGAATCCCTAATGAAAACATTGAAATAATTCCGACAGCCAAAATTGGCAAAAATTTAACAAATGAAAAGAATGTTATTTTTTTGTTCATTTGCGTTATGGAAAGTATTATTCGTTTCCTGAAAAGGGGAAAAAATTCAATTGGTCTCCTATTCAACGTTAGAGAACAATGGCACTGAAGTTTTCATCGTTAAAATCCAACGGAAATACATTTTCTATTGCAACCTCCCGAATTTATATTTTCGTGAAAATCTTTACCAGGAACACTCAATATTTTTTTTTTCAATCTCTTATAAAACGAAAATTCGAGACTTTAGGGGGAAAAAAGACGCAAACAATTTGTTCTGCAATTAAAAAATTTTTCTTTGGCACTCTGAGCCCGGGCAAACATTTTTTTATGATTTTCGTTTAACGATATACAAAATCGTATTTTAGAATAGTAACGAAAAGAAATTTTGAAAAACTTCGTTCCGTTCCAACGATGAAAACTGGCGGTCCCGTTCTCACGTAACATAGGAGAAACATCGATTTGTTCGGGGTAGAGAATATTGAAAAAAAAATCACGGCTAAATAAACACATTGGTGACTGTGCATATTCGAAAAAGGCCGGGACTCGAGCAAACCCGAGTAATAAAATACAACCTGATGTGTAGGTGAAGGAGGGGTCCGACGCGTTTCTTGAGAAAAATTCCGTTCACTTCCGCTGATCGAACCAAGTCCGAAGACAATCGCCAAATTGCCAATATCGAATTTAATCTACGAAATATATTCGTAGATTAAATTCGTCGAAGGCGATTTTTCGATCGTTCCCTTCGAAATTGAGCCATTTTTAACAAATCCAGATTCATTTTTCATCCCATATGAAACTTTATTCAAACCCGCCACTCAGGCAAAAATTTCAAGATTTTTATTTTCAAAAAAGGCATTCCCAAACTTTGTCTCCGGGAATGTATATCAACACGATTTCGGTAAGCAAAAAAAAAAAAATTCAATTTTTATTCCGAGCAACAAAATTCCGGATAATTTTCGTTGCGACAATTTTTATTTGTGGAAATAAATTTCAAGATCATTCATTATATTTTTATTTGTGGAAATAAATTTCAAGATCATTCATTATATTTTTGTTTGCAAAAATAAAATTCCAAGCAACTTCCGTTCGGGAGTAATTCATATCTCTAGAAACGAATTTCCAGATCACTTGTTTATCCAGGAACAGATTTGCAGAAACAAATATCCAACCGGCTTCCAGAAACAGCGAGGACGCGAAACTTTTCATTCGCGATATACGGGAGTCACATAACGAAGTTGCCCGATTTGTCTCGGGATCCTCGAAAGATTGCATTTCCACCAAACTTATATTCGAATTTCCTTGAGAACGTGTCCAATCGCGTTGCTTTCGTAAACAGTAAAAAGTAAAGAAAAAGTATCGAAAAATCCGTGGGAGAAACGGTGGACTCGCGATATCCTTGGTCGCCGCGTAGCGGGCACACGGTGAATCAAGCGCGAAGAGAGCGTATCCGTGTGTCTCGAGGCACAAGAGCACGCACCTGTTTGTACCGAAGCGGCGAGGAGGACAGCGACGCAGGGCAAAAGAATCATCATCGTGGTCATCTTCCTACGATCGGCCATCGGAGTCACGCAAAACACAACACCCAAAAAATAAACCCACAAAATTCCACTTGAACCAAAAAAAAAAAAAAAACCAAACAACAACAAACGCGAACAAAAACGAAATCGAGAGGAGATCGATCACTTCGAAGAATCGAGGCAGAGGACGTGCGTTTCCTCGAATTCCACAGCGAAGCAAAAATTTCTTTTCCAAGATCCGCCTCGACGAGAGCGCCCTCTGTACAAATGATATTATTTTTCTTCGCCCTAGAGAGCAGCGAAGTGCGCGTAAGGAGCGCGCGAAGCACGGGTTATCCGACGATAAAACTCTACGCTATTTATGTCCGCGACGGTTGGTTTTTATTTGATTTTTTTATTCGCCGATTGGACGGAGACGTCGAGTCACACTTGAGTACCGAAAAAAACTCGCGACAATATTCGATGTCGAACGAAAATTTCTTTGTTTTTTTTTATATACTCGTATACATATACACATGTATCTATCTATACCTCTCTCTCTCTATATATATATACTTTTATGTATGTATATTAACGGATATACATACGGCGTGTACGTGCGCGAGTATTAATGTATAAACCGTCGCGAGGCGCGGAAGCCAACCTGATAGCTCGACGCGCGAAGACCGTCTGCCGCACGCTTTACTTTCAACGTGCTTCGTGCGAGATCGCCGACTAACCGAGTCTGCCCGAGTTTGCCGGGACGGTTGGAAAAGGGAAGGGCGGGAGCGGGGGGGGGGGGGGGGGGGGGGGGGCCCCCCCCGGGCGGGGGGGGGGGCCTCGCGCTCCCGAGGAGGATACCGCGCTGTCGCTTTGTATTCTTTCTTTACTACGAAGCGAACACCACGGCGAACGGTCGCGGCTGATACGTTTTTTTCCTTCTTCTCTTTCGATACAGTACGCCGAGCGAGCACGGGCCCCGTTAATTCGTGATCTTCTTCACGGGCACGAAGAAACGAACGGAAACGCGCGCACAAGTTGCGAGTACGGGGACCTTCGATAGTTGTGTAAACGTAAAAGAACGCGCTCGAGATACGGCGGCGCGAACGAGGTGCGTGCATGGGGCTTTCCTTGCAACGGCGAACTCGCGATAGACGACGAGCAGGGGCGAGGGAGCGGGAAGCGAGATAATGATGCGGCGAATTTTTTATTTTCTATTACATTATGATTTTTAGCTCAACTGCTGTATGATTATTATTTTATAATTGTCTGTATATACGTGTACAGAGTTTCACACTGTATATATATATATATATATTTTTAAATTATTTTTTATTATTTTACAGTTGTTTGTATTGTATATGTTTTTTAAAATAACGGTTTGTTTATTTATACGTATCTTTTATTTTATTGTCTTTCTTTCGTGTTTTTTCATTCATATCGTAATTAAAATGATTATTATTTTAGCTTCTCCTGGATACCGTCAGTTTGGGATTTTATAAAAATCGTATTTTTAATTCATATATACGAACCAGCAAATCGCGCTCGCTTCGCTGGGCGTTAATTTACATAAATTGAATGTTGTTTATAATTCTTCATTCAAGTATTATAATTTGATTTTCAAACGTTATCTACAATTGAATTTCTTATCCCTGCTAGGAATTTGATTTGAATAATCTAATCTGAAGAAAAGTCAACGTAATCTTTAAAAAACATTATTGCGTTTGGCCAGCTGATTGCCGATCCGTAAACGCTTTGCCGTTATCTATCGCGAAAGTGTAACCCGAATCAAAGATGATTCGTTCAACCGTTTACGATATTTCTCAACGTCGAACTTTTCGTGACATTAAAGTTGACAATTATTGGCTATAATTTTTATAGCCCAACTTCCACTGTTCTTGACGCGTTACAATAATTATTAAATGAGTACAAAAAATTTATTAATCGGACAGTCCGATCGCCTAATTAATACTGAGTGTGTCATAAGCTTTGCCCTTTTAATTTTCAGTGCCGTATTATACGCGCGAACAATTCCGAAGCAAAGCGATTACTCGGTAAAGTGTAATCGCTTCCGCAACGTAACATTAAATCCCGTACGTCATATTTTCGTAGTGCCGTTCTCTTTACTACCCGCGTTTGTTTCGCTCTTCCCCGGAAGTGTTAATTCCTTTAGGGCAATTAGCAAACTTCTGACCTCTCCGCTTGAGAATGCTTTGTAAAAATATGCGCCTCGTACAAAGACCAAGAGAGAAAGAGAGTGAGAGAGAGAGAGAGACGGAGAGAGGGAGAAACAAGGAGAACGAAATTTAGTTACGTCCTGGCAAGCTTTAAGGAAAATTATAAAAAGAGCGACATACGATATAACCGAAACGTTAGGATGACGATAACCACGAGGTGTTATTAATATCGATACGAATCGAACGGAAGTCAAATTTCACCTTTATAGAAAAATTTAATTTATTAACATTAATATATATATATATATATATAAACTTTATAGAAAAGAAAACAGTATTTATAGAAATAAAGTTTACAAAGAAAATATTAATAAGTATTAGTGTATGTACTAATATGAAATACTATCATAAATAACTACCGATAAAGAAACTAAAAAATGTACAATCACAATTGAAGTATCTACAAAGTACTAAAATAAACAAAATAAAAATACCACAAAAGAAATTTCGTTTCAACAAAGTTCTTCGAGTCCACGCTCAACGATCAAAAATCTAACTTCCCAAAAGACATTCGTTCAAAATGGAAAAAAAAAGAAATCGTTGCGTCGTCGAGCACGCAAACTCCAGGCCTATCCATAAAAGTGGAAGCGTTTTCTCCAGCGATAACGCAAACGGATTCCAGCAGAGGGCGCTTGAAGATTTCGATGCTCGATAAAGTCCCAGCTTCCCCCTCCTTTTTCCACGCTCTTTCCCTATCCCTCTGGTTTCGTCCCTCGAACGAACTCATTCGCGGCGAATTCCCTGGTTGGGGGAGATTGTTGTGTGTTTACTGGCGGTGAGTCCGCGATAATACGCGATTGAGGTTGTAGCGAAGGACCCAGGGGTTGGGCAACGTTCCTCGGGTGATCGGGAAAGCCCGCGCGTTACGCGGCGAAACGCTCGAGGGGAGAAAAAGGCGAAGGGACTAGGCCGAAGACGCGGGGATGCTCCTAAGTCGAGGAAGAGGGGGGCGCAGGCAAGGAGAAATAAAGATCGGCAATAAGATAAGATACGCGTGCTTGATATCTTTGCAAAGAGCGAGATACGGTGGATAGAGCGAGATAGATAGCGGAGTATGGGAAATGCCCGGGAAAAAAGAAAATAAAACGAGACAACGTCGGCACGTTTGGGTTTGTGGGGTTGTACGCGTGCATACGATATACAAGTGGGGTATCCTCTCGCCAGTACCGCTGTCGATCGGTTTACGCAGCCTGTCGGTTCGTTGCGGGCTTATATCGCTGCTCGCTGCACCGAGAAGTTACTCGTATTCCTCGCTTCCTATTTTTCGTATGTATACGGGTAACGCGTTGTACGGGGAATTCCGAACGGGTGACTCGATCGACTACCGATTTTAAGATTCGAGAGATACGACCCGGTGCGGGACATTTTTTTTTGAGGGCTTCGTTAGGGCGAACAATGATGAACGGAGCTGTGGAAAATTATTTGTTTTGTCCAAGTGTCGAAGAGTATTTAGTGTATTTAATTATTGGATTATTGGATGGACGCTGATAAATATTTGAAAAAAAAGGATTGTACATTTATTTAAGTAGTAATTAGGTGGTAACTGATAAGAATTTGTTATTTTTTTTTTTACATTCTCAGCGTATTCTAAAATGAATAAAAAAATTGGGCCTTTGATCCTCGAGCGAATTTCATCGGTACTGTATCCCCTGCGAATACGGATCGACAAAAGACGTCTAAAAAACGATTTTGAAAATGTGTCTCCTAGTTTTTCAAAATCAGGTCGCCCGTTTTACTTGAAATTCGAAAAATATTGGTGTATCCATGAATCAAAGAAAACCAATTTGAAATAACGTTTGTCGGAAATAAAGTTTTAGTCGTGCACCTCCTCGTTTGGAGGAACCGACCGAGCGAGAGGGAAGCACGGATCAGCTGGAGCGAAATTCCCTCCGACATCGATACAGCAAAAGCCTGGGTGCATATTGCCTGACTCAGGATTGACGGGAAACCAGAGCCACTCCCCACCTCTCCTGCCCGTCCCCCCCTTTACCCATCTCGCTCGTTCTTGTCTCGGCGAAAAATAAATTGCTCCATGGGAGTGTACGGTGGTATCCACGGAGCCGGAAAAACAGTAAACCGCTCGAATCACGATTCATCGATGCGCGCATGCATCGATCGTTTTTTGCGATAAAACGTTAAAGAAGCTCCGTCTCGCGTGTTTCGCGCGTAACAATAACCCTTCACGGAAAACGCGTTTCCGCACGTTTGATGGAAAACGCGTACGCCGGGGAAGCCGTTCGTTCGTCTTTTTTTTTTTTCTTCTTTCTTTTTTGTTATTTATTTTTTAGCGCAAGGTAGGGGTGGGATTTGCAAGCTCGGATTCGACGGTCATCGTTTCGCTGGTACATAGAAATGTCCGCGGGTAATATTCAGTGATATCGATATCGCGTTAAAAGTATACGTGGATTTTAGAGGATTTGGATTACCGAGTTTTCCTCGACTCATCATTGAAACTGTACACGTAAATATATATATATATATATATATATATATTTATATATATTTTATTTTTGCATCGATGCATTCTCGACGTATAGCACTTCGAGGATAATACGTACTTCAATTTGACGTTCAAATTTGGATTTACACGAATAGATGTGGGTAGCGTAATAATGAAAAAGGAATCGAAGAGGACATTCAGGGGGTAAGTGTGCGCACCCTCCTAATCTCCGAACGGGCTTTGGATTCGTTTGCCGATTCGGTGGAGCCAGTTGTACGGTTGTTTTTTTATCGTTATCAAAATCAAAAACGAAAAGGAATTATTTCAAAATGTATTTTTCCGTCACGGTACAGAGGGTAACGCTCAAGGCCCAGTTCAAATACAGGAGAGTTCATTTTATTCGTGACTCGGCTCGAGTCAGCGCGTTCTCAATTTTCCCAATTTGTATTTATTTTTAAACAAATTTTAAGGTTTTCCCTTGAAGAATTCGAATTCGATCGTAAGTAGAATTAATATTAAATCCGACCTGAATGGATTTATCGTTTCAACGATTATTGTTGAAGCCGGACTAACCTCCGAGTTGCAAAGTGCGCGCGCTTGACCCGAACCACGAAAACAAGTATAAACAGAGTCAGTAGGGCAAAGCGCAGTGCCTCGACGAGCCAGCGCGCCACCGTGATGCCGGGAGGAAACAAAAAATACCGACCGACCGTTATTCTCTCAGAGGCGAGAGTCCTCCGCAAGCGTGACTCTTTCATTGACTCGGAGGTTAAATGCAAAATTAATAAAAGTTGAATCATCAATTTGGAGACGGTCAGGTCGTGCTTGAACATCGGTGAGCACTGAAAAGAGACGGGGAGAGAAAAAATAGTGTATCGAGCGTGTGCCAGAAGAGAGAGAAAGAGAGAGAGGGAGAGAGGTTGGAGAGGGGGGATAGAGAGGAAAGGAGAGAAAGTGCGCCAGATGGGAGTGATGTAGCTCGCCCGTACCTACACGTATAAAATGTACGTCCGAAGTGTGGGTGATAGGACGATAGAACGACGAGTGCAACGAGTATAGTTGCGACTATTAATCAAGTGCCGAACTCGCGAGAGCTCGCTTTCCTCCACCGCGAGATCTTTCACCGAGGAGTTCCTTCTCCTCGGACCTCCGCATCTTTTGTGTTCTACATCTCTAGCCTGACGT
Organism: Ophioninae sp. A BG-2022a; assembly: GCA_030523105.1. Taxonomy (NCBI): domain Eukaryota; kingdom Metazoa; phylum Arthropoda; class Insecta; order Hymenoptera; family Ichneumonidae; species Ophioninae sp. A BG-2022a. The sequence goes on from JAPYZI010004377.1 coordinate 27,886, forward strand.
TTTTCAAGAGCTTTCGTCGAATGTACGAATTATTAATCGTTTTTAACTTCGTTGGAACGCTCCCCTTAATGCAGCAAGACCATTTACAAGTTCGAAAATGGTGGCTTGCTTATGGTGTTTTTTAAATTTTTTTTATATTTTTTTCATGGAAAGAATACACATAGAAATTTACGCCGTAACTGTTTCACAGATTTTTATGAAATTTGTCACGCATCTTCGTTACATCAACAATTTGTCGGTGATGCTTAATATTATTTTGAATTCTAAAAATAAAACTTGGTTTTGCCTTCAAATATATCAAAGATTTCATGAAAAATCACAAAATTGATTTTATTAAGTTGCAATCCGCTGAATTTCGCACGTATTTCAAAAATCCTCATTAGCTAATAGCCTATCGGTCTTGCCTTGAAGAATCATTTGAATTTTTTTTTTTCCGATAATTACAGCGTGAGCGAGGACTCCAACAGAGCGGCAATTTTTTCGAAACTTTCTTCCAAACATGAATGTAGACGATGGGCAATTTGCATTAAAAAATAGTGTATATATTTATTTCAAACAACTAAAATATGGAAGGAAACATATTTAAAAATCCAAATATCTAGGTGTATTCCTTCCACGAAAAAAAAAAATTATAAGAAACTCATAATTTTCGAGCTTGTAAATAATCTGCCAATGAATTAATTACTGCCGTATTTGTTCGTTAAGGTGTGCTGATTTTTCGCGGAGGTAATTCTGAATTGCTATATTACGGTATACAAAAAAAAGTCAATTTTATTTCCGACGACGAAGTTTGCGCACGTGATACTTTAACTGGACTTTCTACGAGTTAATATTTGTGCATCGGTCAATTCGAGGCGTTTTTTTTCTCCATACCTCGTTTTCTTTGCAGATAGAGCCAAACGAATGACTAGGTATTTCCACGAGCTGACAGCCATCGAAGCAAAGATTTGCCAGGTCGACGATACACACCCATTATGGCAGCGTTAGATATATACAGTTATACGTGCTCAAACCCATATATATATATGTACATATATATATATTTCTTAGGAACATTAAGTCCCAGAGGATATATTTCTCCGCGTAGTTGGAAATGGAGCTCGAAGATAGCGAGAGCTGGAGAGAGCGAGATGAACGTAGAGCGAAATGGGAAGCTTTTACGTTTTAAATGGGCAAGCGGATGGTTAAATTGGATTTCCATTCATCAACGACGAAGATTGCTTACGGTGAACGCTCGAAGCACCATCAGCGGTCGAAGCGGTTCACTTTTCTACGTATACGTACAAATATATCGTTATTAAAGTAAAATGCCACGATTTGCATTATTCGACTCGTTAAATGTGGCACGTTAGGGCCTTTTCGATTTCAGATCCTCCGGGTTCAAATAACACAGAAGGGAGAACCACGAACGGACTTGCGATCGCACAGGCTGTCATCGCTATTTTTATTTTATTAGCAGCAACGTTTTTGTTACAGCTAGCGATTGAACCCTTTCCTATTAGTCTCTATCCACGCTTCGCTCGTCTAACCTAACTTTCCGTTGCACCTTGCGCCGTTGTACCAGTTTGGTCACTTTCCAATCTCGATTTGTTTTTGCGTTTTTTCAAAGTGTACATTCCACCCCGAAAAAATGCATGAAAGTTGAGAACATTTCTAACATTTATTTTTGTTTTTTGTTATTTTTGTTTTTCGACTCGCTGTACTCGAGTGAGATTTCATTGAGATGGAAAAAAACCTGGTCTTTTTGTTCCCTCGTGCAGCCACAATGAAAGCTACGTGGACAGACATCTGGAATAGCCCATTCTTCCACTGACTCATGATTGAAAATTGAACCGGACGCTCTATTTCTAAAACGTTAAACCTTTCAATATTCCCCGTATACGCATTCACGGTCGCTTAATTGACAGACGTAACGAGCGGGCTGCAAGATTTATGTTGAGCCCCTCGATACTTTACGCGATGGACAATTGGCAAACTCGGAGCGGGGGCCCACCCTACGATCTAAACGATGAGGGACAATTACGTATATGACAAATCCATTGGGCTTGCGGTATCACGATAGGGTGACGAACGTCGTGGGAAGAATGGCTCGATTAATTTGGTAGCGAAACGACATAATAGAGAAGATCCGGGGTGGGGGTGTGTTTCTCGGAATGGGCGAACCGACCCTCCTCGATTAAGGGGATCGTTCCAAGATAGAACCGCGACGGTACATCGCGTGTATAATGAATAACGTTTGTACGGAAAGATCCACGGAGGGTGAAAAGTCGATATCCCCTTAACTCGGACTCTCGGAAGAAGCATTGGAATCGCAATTAGCATCCCTCGACGCCTTCGTTTATCTCGTTACTCTCAATTTATTGAGGGCCAAACAACAACCGTGTGTGAGAGAAGGGCTGGTTTTTTTTTTTTTTTTTTTTTTTTTTTTTTTTTTTTTTTTTTTTTTTTTTTTTCTTTCTTACCCTTTTCACCCTCTCATTCCCTGTCTTCCTCCCCCCTTTTTTCTCACCCCTTCTTACCTTGGCTGACCCGGCTGGTCGTCTTGTACATAATTGCCGCCACTTTCGGTACCGGAGGTCCTTACCGACGCGGATTTCTAGTTCGCCCGACCTTCCCCCCCCCCCCCCCCCCCCCCCCCCCCCCCCCCTTCAACTCCCGCGAGTATGCCAGGACGAGGGGAAAAAGGACAACGAGGAAAAGAAGAGCCGGAGATTGTGCGAAACGGGGGGAAAAAAATAAGGGCAAACGCGAGGATCAGTGTGCCTGAATGGAGGACTGGTAAGGGGTTTTATGCAAACGAGTCGCGCGAGATAAAAATTGCCCGATAATTCCCATTTGTCGGCCCTGTTCGCTTCCCATGGAGCAAGAAATTCCGAGACACGCCGGGAATCTTGAATCTCCCGAGGACTCCCTCCCAGCGCTCAAATAACCGAGAAAATACGGGGATGTATACGTATACGTATACTGGAATATCGAGTGGGAAGTATCCTGATTTGGCTTTTACACGCGTTTCGTCCTACGTCCTGTGTTTATTTTCGTCCTACCTCCTGCGAAAATATTTAAAGTTTACAGCCGGGGGCGTTTTCGCGTCAGGGAAAAATTATTAAAAAATCGTTCGGACTTTTATTCGCGTGTACATACTGAGAAAACAAAAAATTGATATTCACGAAATGGGTCTGTTTACATTGTTTTTTAGTCGGTTCGACTCAATTTTTCGTATTATCAAATATTTCTAGCGAATTTCATTTTTACAATTATTTATATAAAATAAATGTATTTATTTTCAACAAATTTATGGTAATATCATTTAATAACTAGACATTTTATTTATTCTTGTAAATCGTTTATCGAGTTTCATCTGGGAAAATAAAAACTTTTGGCAGTCAGCGATTCGTGAAGAAACTGGCAGACGAGCCGTAGTGAGGGGTAGGAGTGCCGAGTTATGAACCGGTGTTAAATCTCGATTTTTGCGAAAACGGGAAGGGATCGAAAGGCACGTGTCGTAATTGAATGCACGTTTGTATCATTCTGAAACATTTATAAGGATATATTTTATTCAAATATACTTGTATACATTCAAAAAACGATGTAATTGAATGTGATCTTTATCCACTTGATTCAAAGATATAAAATTCTTTCCGATAATATCCGAAACAATTAGGCTAATATACTTATGACCAATCGGATCTTAATTGACCCCGCCGGAAAGAAAAACCCTGTTTCATTGTAATAAATCCTATCTGTATTTAATTTTACGCTCAGTGTGCAGAATTGTCTACCGAATGATAGAAAAACGTTCGATTCAATCAAAGAAAAAAATTCAACTCGGCAAAGAGAATAAGAAGTCTAACGACAAAAAAAAAAAAAAAAGAAATTACACGTGGCTTCCACCCGTTATTTTACGAGAGCCCGTTTCACTGCCGAAACAATTGTCAAGCTCATATCGTAAAGCTGCAAAATTAACTCTTCGCTCAAGGGTTAAACAGCCCTTCGTCCAAGGGATTTAATTACGTGCAAACACTTTCCACTTGGTCCAGGAATGATATTGCGGAGACCGGACAAAACGAAACGTGCACGGTAAGGTACCCGCCCATAAAGGGACAAAACGTTGACGCGTGTGACTCGTAACTCGTTACGGAATGACTCGCGAGATTTCATCCACCGTATGGATGCGAGAATCGTCACCGGCCCGGAATAGACAGAGAAGAAGAGAAGGGGAACGCCAAAGACAAAGGGACAGAGAGAGAGAGAGAGAGAGAGAAAAAGAGAGGTAGAAAGAAGACAGTCATAGGGGGAGAAAAGCTTCGCGCATACGTCGTCTTTCGCTCGAGGCGTCTGTCGCACAAAGTTAGCCGCGGATCTACAACCGGAAATTGCAAATGAGAAGTACATTTACGTAGTTATCCGCACGGTGACAGAAATAGAAACTGCTCGTTGTATTTTACTCTGATGCTAAATGTTCACTCGGTTCTCCAAAGTTCACCAAATTTCTCGTTTCCACGATTCCACCGTATTTTGAAAATACGCGATTTATCCGGTAGTCGAGAATTTACGAAGAAAAAATTTCGAAGTTTAATACCAATCGCTCCTTCGTGTTGAATATTCCATAGAAAACTCGTAATTCTAACCAGATCGGTAATTACGCGAAACGGTAAATCCCAATAACACGAAATATTCACGACTGCGAGAACATTTGGATCTCAATTTTTGTTTCCCGTTTACCTTTTGGATCAGTTCTCGTTTTCCCAAATTTTGTGAAATAGGAAACGTGATTTTATGAAGCGCGAAACTCGGTATATGAAAAAATTGTTTATCAAAAAAACAGTAATTATATCTTAAAGACGGTACTTTGAAGTATTCAAAGTATAATGGATGAATTTTTAACGTTACAATAAAAGTTTATTTGTATAGGATTTTTGAATAAATTTCACCACTTTTTAGGCGTTTGATACACGGAGTATTTATAAATTGTTCGAAATTCAAAATTATTATTCTGTATTATTTGCAGTTATTAAATATTATTTTATACGAATTTTGTACCGCCTGTTACTTGTTTTTTTGGTACTTTTGGTGGATTGCTAGTTCGGCAATATCCATAACACGTGAAAACCACACGGAGCCTTCGCCCCTCCACTACAGTCCATTTATTAACGAAGACATTTTCCACGTAAAATTACTAGCAATTAGCACGAATCGCAATCGAGCCGCATAATGAAATCGCGTATATCTCAATTTTCATTTTTATACGAATTCGACGAGTTTCATTTTGTACGATCCGTTATTAAGTTTCACATTGCGCGCGGCTACGAAAGCGCGAGATTCATCAGGCTCCAATGAAAAATTCAAAAATCACGCGTTCCGCGATATTCGATTGATTTTTTTTCTCTCCCCGTGGACTATCCCCGGACACGCGCAAATGGGACAGAATTAATCGAATTTTCGGTCGGATTTTACAAAACGTATTGGAAAGATGAATTTCATTCGGAGTCCCAAGATAAAAAGGATTCGTTCGAAATTCGACATGGCAGCGAACTATTAAAACTTTCATTGACGGAATTATGGTCCCGGCAATGAAAGCCTTCACTGACCGGAAACCTTTTTTTTATATCCTTGGATCCTCCGAAAGGTACGGTGTTTTATTTAAAAAAAAATATGTATTTTTTATCAATGTTCCATCGAATCGTGAAAAACAAATCACTGCTAGCCACACTCGTTTCCACGGTTCCACCGTATTTCGAAAATTCGCGATTTATCCGATAATCGAAAATTTACAAACGAAAAATCGCCAAGTTTAATACCAATCGATCCTTCGTGTTGAATATTCCATTTGAAAAACTCATAATTCTAACAACATCGGTATCAATTACGTCAAATTGTAGATCCCAATAACCCGAAATATTCACGACTGCGAGAACATTCGGATCTTACTTTTTTTTTTTCTCCCGTTTACGCTTCGGAGCAGTTTTTTTTTCTCCCTCGTATCATCCTCCCTTTACGATTTGGCCCATCCCTACCGATCGGGTCATGAATATCCGATCGGTAGGATTTCGCGTACCGTTTCGTCTCGGAAGAATCGTAATTAACGGAATTATCGCGAACGCTTCGATCCACACCTCGGGTATGCGCGGGATTAAACGAAGAGGAGGACACGCGTTGGTTAGGTCAGAGACGGATAGAGATAAAAATAAAAGGGAGAAACGAACGCCCCGAAGCTTAATCGTTCTCGTGTGGAAAATGACCAGACCAATGATAGAGACCAACTGTACATAGTCGCTATTCTCACGTTATATACCATAGGCAAATAAAAATTGTGAAGCTGGAGAGAAAAAACGAAAGAGGGAGAGAGGGGGAGGAGAGCGCAGGCGAGATGAAAAAAAAAAAAGGATCGGTGAAGAAAAAATCGTACGCAACTATTTTTATATCGATCTTCCTCTCTCCGTCCCTCTTGTCCCGCAGCACTGAACGGGAAAATTAACTTCGTTCGACTGGAAAGAACGTATGAACGTGCGTCACTTTTGCTTAATGCTAACTACCGATCGATTTTCGTTATCACCGATACACACCCTCTCACGCGTCGCGCTCTCCGTCTCTCCGTGTCACTCGGCTGTATCGAGACTCTCGCGCGTCGAATTATTACGCGGCTGCACACGCGGAACGAGACAACAAAATTGAGAGCGAGAAAGAGCGACGGAGGGTTGGGGAGAAGAACGGAAGGAGGGAAAAGAAATTTCTCGTTCAATTTCACCCTCCCGTGTTTCGTTGTCCTTTCACCGATTGTTTTATTAAATGTGTGACATCCGGAGAGAAAGCTATCATCGTTAAGATTTTTAATGCAACCGAGTACATTCAGGAGTTGTTTTTTTTTTTTTAATTTCTTTTTTTACGACCCGACCGACGTTTCTCGACGCCGCGAGCACGTCGGAAGATACTTGACGATAAGTAGAATCTAAGATACGATTTAGAAGGAAAAATTGAATTTTTAAAAGATCGTCGGTGCGAATATTCGTTACTCATGGCATGAAAGGACGCTCGATGAAAAGTCATTTTTGTTTGGTAAATATTGTGAAACTATTTAGAACCGGTCGGAACGCGGAAGCGCAAATTCTGATCTAGTCCCTGATTTCGCGAATGGACAAATTTTGAAAGTATTAAATTTACGGATGGTCGAATCGCGTCGCGTTCATAAAATTCCTGGACTATTTCCATTTGAAAATGTAAATACTAGGTGGAAAAATATCGTCGTGTAGCGACTGCGTGATATTCGCCAACGCTTCTGAAGTTATTTCGTTTCGAGGATTCGAAAAACATTTGCGCGTGTACAGGATGACTCACGAGAAGCGGAAAGTGCGAATTTTATACGTTGAATAGAAACGTGCGATAAGAATGCCGGGATGTATAGACCTCACCGTATCGTTCTTTCCAATCTCACTTTTTTTTTTTCCTCACTGTTCACGATGTTTCGTATTTCGGAAATTCGCCAAAGTTTTTTCGAAGGAAGAAATTAATGTTCGTTTCGTTCGTGAATCATAGGTAAAACCCAAAGTCCCGATTCGTACGATCGGATACGAAAGAAATTCCACGGGTGTGAAACCAATGAATTTCAATGATCGAAATTGAGTCGCTTCGTTAAATTTTTGGTGGCTCGCCCTGTACGCGTGTAAATACGGTTTGGTACGGCAAATGAGCTCGGACAAGCGAAATTCGGTTGTTTCGCTCACACTGTACTGGATTTACTTTAATAATCTCTCGAATTCTGGTACGCCCGTTTCCTCGTTTCCAATCCGAATCGCCCTTTATTTCCACTGTACGGGACAACTATACGCACTGCCCAAAAACAAGCGGTACATTTTCCCTTTTATGTTATGACGCATGCGCGAGGCAGCCCGATTACCATTAACTTTCGCATTCGTTGACAAAACGCGGCTTCGTTTGACCGTACCCTTGTTACCGGGCCGCGCTATTGCGCGCGACACAACGAACCGATAAAAACACGTTATTAGCTCGGTCCCGTGTTGTCTGTTCAAAGAACATACATCGACGGCGTTGAATAATCGAAATAACCCTTTTCTTGGCAACCTCGTTTTATTACCCCGCTTCCTCTCTCTCTCTCTCCCTCTCTCTCTCCAACTTGCTTTTCCAACATCAGCTCGAACCGCGTACTCGGGAAGTCGAGAGTATCGATCGCGATTGATGGGTGACAGTCGCTGCGAATTAATCGGAAAAGCGACGATGAAGTTACGACGAAACAGTGATCGACCGGTACAGTGCTGCACCGATGATGATGGAAATTCGCGGATATTAGCCGTTGATTCGAAGGAGGCGCACTTTGCAATCCGAAGGGTCGACAGTGCTTGAAAGATGAAGATTGGAATATCAAAACCATACTCGTCGGATTCTTCGCGACAAAACCTTAAGATTTGTTTAAAATAAAAAAAAAAACGTATTAATTGAGAAAGTTGAGAATGCATCTGGGCTAGTGGACGCACGACGGGAATGTGAGCGTATTTTTGAAAATGACAAATACAAATGCTCACAAATGAAATTCGAACGAGGAAAACAACTTGTCCAAAAAAAACTCGTTGAACATTCGGAATCGGTGATATATCTTTGGAAAAACTGTGAATAATAATGCACAAAGCTACAGATTTAAAGATAACGAGAGATCAACGAAACTTGGAGATCGACTTCATCAATAAACGATTATGAATCAAGTTTGCACGGAACAAATTGATCGTCCCTTGACGAAGAATGACTGTTGGTGGAGTTTAAACGTGAGCACACTTACGCGCTCGCTCGTCCCGGCAAAAAAAAAATGCATACGGACGTCCATAACTCTGTCAGCGCAGAATGAAACCCCAAAGTTTCAACTGATCATTAAGTTGAAATAAATTCCCGTTACGAATCAAACGAACTCTCCTCTGTTTTAACCGGACATTCAACTGCTTCAACCTTGCGCATCGCCCTCTATACCCTGACAGAAAAATCAATAGTGGCGTCATCCCTTTTCGTTTGCATTTTTTTTCCATACTTATTATTCCTCGCTAAAACGCGTGCAACTGACCACCGTGATTCAACGAGGTCGACCAACCTTCGCTCGTTCGGAGATGAAGAAGAGTGCGCACATTTACCCACTCGTTACTCCGAATGACGCGAAAAATTGGGAACAAAAGCGTAGCCCATTATGAATTGACTTTTTTTTTTTGAACGGACACTTGGAGACACCGTCGCAAGTCTTTTGACGATGATCGTCGTCGAAGCTCGCGACGTCTAATGCATAATTCAATGCGACGCTGTCAAGGATTTCGATGAAAGCCGATAATTGGATGTATGATAAAAAAAAAAAAGGACGGGGGTAAAGGAACGGCGGTTTCCTTTGAGCCGAGTGATGCGCAGGCATTGACAATAGTGTCTAGCATCGATTTTCAATATTTGGCTCCGGCCGTGCGTTCCATGCGAGAAAACAGTTTCGTTTATGATTTTGACGGTAAGATTCCCTACGAGTCTACCGTAGGGTCGTATCGAGGGCTCTTTGTGAACCGAACGGAGATTCGTCCTATATGTAACGTTCATTTTTCGAGGGACAAAGAAATAACGATCCTAGCAATTGCTTCGCGCGCTTATGGATACAAAGATCGTAAAATCCGAGAGAAAATATTCACCTTGGAAGGAAAAAAAGAGAAAAGAATTACCGGAGGATCATCAAGAAATGTACGTACTTTGTGCTCCGGATGGCTCGTCATTTTTTCTCCTAACAATGAGAAAAAGCGTGACGCTTGAATCGAGGAACCTTTAAGGGCTTTCGAATCTCGCGGTTTTCCGTAAACAATGGTGGAATCGTCCTAAAATTTGGCTACCACTGGGTACGATTGACTCGCCTACCTATAACTGTGGAAAATCAAATATCCGTTGCGAAACACTCGCTTGTAATCGTACAGCCGTCGGCTGATCCGCGTTATGGCAAAATTTGTGTTTGCAACCTTTTCACTGTGACTGTCGTTAGCGTTGGATTTAGCAGCTGAAAATGTTGGTAATCATGAGGAATAATAGGTATCAATTATAATTACAAGTAACGTTAATCGATCAACGCGACATCTCAAACGTAAATGTTCTTTTTTCTTCAAGCCAGCCCGAAATAATAAAAAATATGAAAAAAGGAAATAAATATTTGGTATCTTCCAACAGACTCGCTGTGAAAAAATCTCGTAAACGGCAAAAGGATCCGAAGATAGCAAAGCGACAACCGTGCTTAATTCGGTAAAAAAAAAAAATCCCCGAGGATGTTTACGCACTTATCCTAACAACCCAAAAGTGCGAATTTGTGATAATCCAGTGGCGAGGGCTCGCAACATCGGTCGTCTCTTTTTTCAACAACAAGAAATACAATTCCCGATCCCGACACTTCTCTCTACCTCGAACTTCATACCGGACAGAGTACGCCCGTATAATCCACGCTCTTCCACGATCCGACTTTTTACAACTCGCCGACTAATTTATCTTCCTAAGCCGAGAGAACCCGTCCCACCCCACGCGTCGCACCCTCTATCGTTCTCCATAGTCGCGCCTCGTTGCTGCCGTTTTCGTACATAAATCCTCCCGGTCAACCGGTCCTGGCCGTTTCTGCTCCGAAAGCTCGCGCTTCGTACTTTCTCGCTTGATCCTCCGCGCCGTACCCTTCACCCCCACCTCCGACTCCTCTTCTCTTTTCCTATCTTTCTCTCGCTCTCTTCAACTCCGCGAGAGGACGACTCGAGTCTCTTCGTCTCGCTCTTGAATTCCGCCGTTTCCGAAACGTTCGGTGGTCGGCGTTAAAGCTGAAACGGAAGTTCTCCGAGCGAAGAAGAGAGACGGAGAGAGACGGAGAGGAAGGGAAAGAAAGATCGAGATTTAGCCAAGAGAACGTGCAAGAGTATTAGCTTGCCGAGCGCTTCGGATGTGGCGGCTAGTAGTTAACGTCCCCGAGTGGTCAGCCCTACCGATCTAACTGCTCCGAACTAGGACGCGCCGCTCGTCCGACCGAAACAAGATTCAACGAGCTCGCTCGACCCCGTTTAATTGTAGAAAAAAAAAAACGCTTCATAAATGTTTTCGTTTCATCGTGAAACGTCACTCGGATGCGTCGTTTCTTTTTCCACGTTTTGTTTACGGTCCTGGAATCCGATAACGAGAAGAGACATTTTCACGCGTTGGACAAGCTCGTTCAGAGCCGTCAGCTTTGAATCGTCAAAAATATTTGTTCGTGTTCGTCGTGTCTGTGAATTTTCGTCTATCAACGAAATCCCTCTTTCGGAGTGATTCCCGTTGCGAGGAAGCCCGTCCGGTTCGTGCTCTCGCCACGCCTTAATTCCAAAGTCTGGATATTTTAATTCGAGTCGAGTACACCCGATTACCTATCCGAAGGGTCCTCGCCCTTAAAAGATAAGGATTGGAATAACGGTGGACCGTACTCGTCGCACGGTGTATCCGTCCGACTTATGATCGAATAAAGAGACTCGACGATACAAAATGCTCGAGGATGTCCACGATTCCGCCAGTACTGAGAACAACCTTCGAGTCGTTCTTACTCATCATTGAGGTGACGAATGAATTTTTCTCACGAATCAAATTAACTGACTCGTATTTCGACTCAGCGTCATAATCTTTAATCGTCCATGACGAGTGAAGAGCGCGACGATGATCGAATCGTTCGATCGATTCAATGATCGAATTCAATTCGATTCGGTCATCGTGGATGATTGAGGAGTACGACGACGATCGAATCCGTCATGATTCCGCGTTACTTCGAAAGCGCTTTTGAACACGGGTATCAGCAAAACGATTCCAACGCAGCATTCGACGATCCCGAAAATCGTCCGCTCCGTCAATTTTGTCTCCTCAGCCTCCCGAAGTACGGAAAGAGCAAAGGACGCGAAGGGCGAATACGAGAATGAAAAAAAAAGTACGGCCCATACCGCAAAGAAGGTAAGTAGGGAAAACTGGGAAAGTTGAAGAGCGTATCGCGAGGGCGTAAGAGCAGGTAAGTCGAGAAACGAACACGGACGGCACGCTTTTACCTGAGGGTCTCCGCGGCGAGCTAAAGGGCTTCGTCTAAGTGGCCTCTGCCGGTTATCTTCCGCTCAGACTGTACAACTTTGCATAACGATTATTGCTTTCTTCTCTCAGCGTTTTACCGTGGAAAAGTTAACGCGAACGAGGTTTTGCCCGCGCACGTCCCTGCCCCGTCTCCACGATGTTGTAACAATCGTGGCTAAGAGCTCGTCACGAAAGAGGCCAACTTGCGAAAAACTAAACTCAAAGTGTCATCTGTAAATTGACGAGGCACGCGGTAATTCGAGTACAAAGTGGAGAAACGAGTTTAACATTTCGAGGCACCGTTTTGAGTAGTTTCTCCGTGCCCTCGTGCGAACGCGAGGTGATAACGCTTTGCCGGAGAAAGTCTTTTTTCATTCGGTAATTGATGAGGAAGTTGGATCGGAAGAGGTCAGAGGGCAGGTTGGTCCTTTGGAATTAGGTAATCAACGAAGGCGTTGGAAATGACTCGGATGAGTATTTTGGTATTAGCTCTTTGACGAATGGATTCATCAGGTCCAGGAAGGATTCGGGTGAGCATTTTGGTATTAACCTACTTTTGAAAGTGAAAGCCCTTCGTTACACCCGACCGATCCAAACTTGGTCGTCATTTTTTTGGAAAACACGACCAAACGGCTCACTCCTACAACGAAAAACAACGCTTTCTTTTTTGACGATAAACGATTCGAACTAACTTACGAAATGCATCGTTCACCGTAACTACCAATCGTTGATAAATCCTTCGTCGAGCGGGGTATGCGCTAATAACGCTTAAGGCAAAGCAAACCTACCATTGTCGGTTATTATTATTATCATCACTGTTGCCTATTATCATTACTGTTATGCGGGGGCTATAAAAGAATCTTTAGTCTCTCGACCTTCCGGGCGATGAAATTTAAATATAGCGGTGCCCCTCTGCGTATACTTGGACGAACGCGTATACGTTTACGCGTTTAAACGTGTATACCGTAACCTGCAATATTCCACCCGCATATGCACCGGAGCCACAGTAATGTTATTCTTATCGGGCTTGCGGGCTTTATTTGCAAGTGAATTCCGCTATGGCTTCGCCTGAGACTTCCGGTAAAATGTCCGATATTCTCTACCCTTTCAGAAATTTCCCTGCCCTTGTGCACGCGCGCAAAGCCCTCGTATCTGCTCGATATGCAAATACGCGCTTCTTTCAACCCACGGAAAAGTATAAATAAATTTCATACAACTTTTGTAACTTTATCGAATACGTTATATTTATCGCGTTCGCGGACTCGCGAGATTCTTCCTTCTTTTTATATTTCTTTTTTTTTTTTTAGACCCGCTCGATACGTTCTTCACTTTTTGTATGAAACTTGAGGTGAAACTCGATTTAAGACGGAATGACGCGCGAAGCGAAACTTTGGCGCGAGCACGGTTCAGCCGAGGGAAGAGTGACGCGAACGACTACCACCACCCGCTACTGTCACACCTCCTGACGCGTTTCCCTGCGCGACCGAGCATTTCCAATCTATCGTTTCTCGAAAAGCAAGCACGGTATCAATTGTTTCGAAAATCCGGATGACCCGGCAGATTCTAGGCTCGTGGAGCTCGAGCCGATACATCGGTAGGGGAGAACCACCGGATATCGGATAGTTGATGAATATAGGTCATCGGGGTATCCCAAGCTTTCACAGACGGACACCTAGTTTTTATTTTACAAAAATACGAATAATAATAACTTTTATTTTAATATTTTTATTTTCACTAACTCAAATTCATTCAATATTTGCCATAATTTCAGTTATTAAATTTACGTGGTTAGAAAATGTGCTCGAATTCAAAGAATTTGAGAAAATTCACTCTTAAAGACTGCTTTTTCGTAACGTTCTATGATATCGATTTGACTTTGCCTCGTAAGATTTCGTTGAAATCTGATAAGTATTTTTTGTTTGAAAATCTGTTTTCGGATAGGATGTTAAATCGATTTCCGCCCGGCTGGCAACGATGCCGAGTCGATTTGAAACGAATAAATCGGTTTGTAGCGCAATTCGGTCGCGTCGCGGGAGGAGGTGAAAACCGTTGAATCTCGGGCCAACGACGCGCCAATTGTAATAACCGAACAACTCCCGTACCTCGTACCTTCGAGTCCTTCGATGCGAAAACGTTCGTACGTTTCACGTACAACTCGAATTCTCATCATTTTCTCGTTACATTTTCCTCGACAAATGTACATGGGGAATTCGATGTACGTGTTCGGAAAAATGTACGACGATCGAGTTTTCAGAGTACAACGATGCGCTCGATTTTCTCGATCCAACCATCGGCGATATCGTAAATTAATCAATGGCTCGATTATAATTACTTGTGATCGAGCGTTTGATTGATCAACAGTATTGGAAAGTAAATACAGAGATACAGGGACGACGTATTTTACAATACAGAGATAATTATTTTTTTGGAGACCAATCGAGCAAATTCCTGGTAAAAACGTGTTTAAATTTCACGCCTGTAAATAATGAATTATCGATTATTTATTTTATCTTCACATCGTTTCGACGTTTATTAAAATTATTTATTTTACTTGTTCATCGATTTTTTTTTTTTTTTTTATTAGCTCGTACCCTTTTTTTTTAAGTTTGTACAGTCTCGTTAGTTCTGGAAGTAAAAACAATTTCGATAACACATGTCCCACGATTGAAAAGCATAGAGCCTCATCGAACGATAGCGTACCCGCTTCAGAAGTACGTTTCATCGTTTTTTTTTCAAAATAATTATACATTTCTTTGAATTCCTTGGAAATACACGTCATCCGGCAAAACGATCAATGCAGGTACAAAAAATCGAAACCCTTTCGGTTATGTTTTTTTTAAGAGTGTAATATCGCTATTTTCTCGTTTACCAATTCCTCGTTCCGCGAAAGGGCAAATCTTTGAAGCTGGTAACGCTCAGTGAGACGCGTACTCGTTCGTCCGTGCAGTAATATAAATTGGTCACGAGAGTCTCTTTCGAGTCTCCCGAGAATCGCGGCCTTTTTCGAAAGGAGATGAGGTTAGATCAGAGCTGGAATTCTCGTCACGCGTCTCGAAAAAATATCGGCAAAGCGCAAAGCCCTGCAACGAGCGTTAATCCTCTTTACAATTTTTCAAAAAATCATCGTCTCATCCTGATAGAGCTCATTACGCGATGAGCTTCGATGCACCGTGATACGCGTAGCGCTCGTTCGTTCAAAGAGAGGATCGCGAACGAGGAGCAACCCACCCAAACGTCTAATGTTATTAAACAATCTTTTTTTTTCAAATCGAATAAATATTTACAGACGCAGTGAGAAAAATGTACTTTACGAATACGATATAACAGACCGATAAATACTTCCGTATAAAAATATCGTTGGTTAAGGGAATGACGAACACGTTCCCAGCCACCTCGAAATTTTTCAATCCAATTTATCCCATACTATTCGACCGATTGGAATGACATTTATTGCGTATATGCGGAACGCTTGCTCTAAGAGAAACGTGCTCGGAATTTATCAAAATTTTGAAAATAATTGTGCAGATTGCGGTTACCATGGGAGCAATTGCGAGCTACGATCCATCGTATTGCAATTTCACAAATTGCCCCAGCATAAACCTCTCAAGCGATCAAATGTACACATTTTGAGCTCTGCTTGATCTATTTTTATGAAGAAATGCCGGAGAAATTCGATTTCGAAAATGTTAAAAATCTTATCGACCGTCGAGAAAATTCAGTTCAACGATTTTATCACTGGCGGCGCAGCGGCTCGCATTCTCCGTTCTTACCGACTGCGCTTGCATCCTTCCGAACAATCAATATACTTTTTGACTTGGCACTTGTCACTTGTTCACTGCGCTAATTCGTAACCTCCGTCGCTCTACCGTAAGCTGCAGCAGGCAAACATGGCCAAAACATATTCCAGAAACGTTTTTTGTATTTTCCCAGTCTAATTTTGCACTTTCGGCAAATACTCGCGCATATTCGTAATCAGCAGAAAATTTCCGATTAAATAGAACCTTTTAATACTTTTAAAACGGAAAAAAAAAATTTTCGAATTCCCCAGCCAGTTTTCCGAAAACTCAAAAATCACAAAATTTCAAAAGGTCATAAGGTGAGCTTCTCATATGCTATGTAGATTCAATGGGTGAGTTTGGAAAAGGTTTTTGCCTGACTTAAATAATGGCGTTGGATTCGTATCGATATCGCTAATAGTTTTACCGGAAAGTCCATCTGAAAAATCGCAAAAAAAGAGGCAAAGGGGTATGTATGGAAAAATTTGCAAAAATCGGTGGTCCAACTTTAAAATTCTGCGAAAAATCGAAAAATCATCGGATTTTAATGATTAAAAAAGCATTTTCAAGAGAAAACCATAACGAAGAGATTGAGCGCAGAGTGGGGTACCAAGTCCTAAGGGGAAAAAAATTATCGATGATTTAGTGAAAAAACGTATTTTGCCCAAAAATCGAAAAAAATTTTTGATTTTTAATATTTTTTTTATAGGTTGTTTACGATGTAATTTGA
>JAPYZI010004378.1:0-26862 GCA_030523105.1 Ophioninae sp. A BG-2022a
GAAAAAATTTTTTTTCCGTTTTTTAAGTATTAAAAGGATGTATTTGATCGGAAATTTTCCGCTGATTACGAATATGCCCGAGTTTTTGCCGAAAGTACAAAATTAGACTGGGAAAATGCAAAAAAACGTTCTTACAATATTTTTTTTGACATTTTTCCCTAGAAATAGAGAGTTCAAGGCCATTTAAATGGTGGATATGTTGGAAAATTAATAAAAATTTAGGGGTTGATCCGGGAACCATACATGCTTGTATTAATCGACTCAGAATTTCACCCCTAACCTCCCATTTCATGTATGACATTCTCTCGTTGGACACCCTGTATATTATATCACCTATAAGAGGAAGCAGGACACGACTATGCTCCTAAGCATAGCATTACAAGCAGGACGACATTATTCTCCCAACGTTTAAGCCCACGAGAGAAAGCGAGAGCGAGAATGAAAACCGCGGTTAGCGCCGCTACTCGAGAACTACCAATGGGGGTAGCCCCCAGCAGAATCGGCACATATAATCCTTAAGAACTGCCCTTCTATGCACGTCTGACTTCGTTGGCGATACTGATGACGGCGATTGTATAAAAAATTATTATTGCGGCAAGAATTCTAACCTGTGTTTTTCAGGTCTAGACAGTAACATAGCCCAAACAAACCCAAACTAGTTATACATTATATTTGGTTTATGCTTATCAATTCCCATAATTTGCAAGTGGCTGATCATATTTGTTCTCATACATTTCGAATCCTCGTTTTGTATTCCGCTGAAAAAAAATAATTTTTTCGATGCTCTGTGTTTCGTAATAAAAAACAAAAATGAATGTTTGGTTATAAAGAGAATCATTCGATCGCTACGATTCAATTATCAGAGTCGGATCAGATTTTTACCCCAAAACCATCAACTATATCTATTCAATTTTTGAGGTTATTACCTAGTTATTAAAATGGATTTGTCAATGAGTGGAACAAAATTCATGGATCAATGATTTCTATTAGGTTTAAACTAAGAACAACTCAGTTGCATTTTCGGTAAAAAAATAAAAATGCTATGTGGATGTTTCCCTCGGTTCTCCCATCTCCAGGAAAGCTAATTTTTATATACATTTATGTGTTCTTGCAAAGTGTATTCCTTTAACGTAAATTTCCAGTCGGTGCATAGGTTTTGGGTAGTAATGCCCACGCAGAGACCGTGAGATGTGCCGATCAAGGCTGTCGAAGGGTGTACGCAGAGCGACGACCAAAGCGGGCGAGGAAGTTGCGAGGAGGATAGCGAGGACGCAACCGATCGAAGAACGAGGTCCCGAAGATGTCTGCGGTCGAGGCACCACCGTTCATTCGCACCATCGAGTGGGACATGATGGACAAAACGAAATTTTTTCCTCTCAGCATGCTGTCCTCGTTCTCCATAAGATGCTGCCTTTATCCGTTGACAGTGATAAAGACGAGGTTGCAAATACAGAGGCGAAATCACATGTATACCGGTAAGCGTATTACCTTTCGCTAGTCTCTCAACTTTTAAACTTTTCTTATCCGATTCCCAATTTTATTCCAGGTATGATCGATGCGTATCGAAAAATCCGAAGGACGGAAGGATTCTCTGGCCTGTATCGCGGCTTCTGGATAAGTTCCATTCAAATCGTCTCCGGAGTGTTCTACGTCTCGACTTACGAAGGGGTGCGTCATCTCCTGGGGCAAAATCCGTTCGGCGCAGACCTCGATTCCAGGGCAAGGGCGCTCATCGGCGGAGCAGCTGCGAGCGCCGTGGGACAAACTATCGTTGTACCCTTTGACGTTTTGAGCCAGCACCTTATGGTTCTTGGCGTTAGCACGAAACATGGCAAACTTGCCGTTGATAAGGTAACTGAGTCATCGGTAAATTTGGGAAAGTGGGAAACGAATATTTCGATATATTTCCCCCGATCGTAATTGCTGTTTTCTCTCTAATCATTGGGGTTTCGATACATTTCAGATGGGAATGAACCCTCTGGGACTGAACGTCGAGCCTGGTTGTTCCAGAGCTTACATCTCCGCTGAGATCGTAAGGCTCATTTACCAAAGGGACGGCGTGAAAGGCTTTTATCGTGGGTACGTCGCTTCCCTCTGCGCTTACGTGCCGAACAGTGCGCTTTGGTGGGGATTATACACCGTCTATCAAGGTAAAAGTAACACATTCGAATTCTGTCGAGCAATTTAAAAAATCAATTCTTTCCGATTAAATAATAAATATCATCCATCAATGTACCAATTAATTAAGAATTAGTTGATTCACGATTCAAGAGAAACCGAATTACTGCACAATTGAACTTTATTCATAAATTATTATTCAATTAATTTTATTGACGCGGAAAAAATGCTTTTTTTTACGACAGACGAGCTGATACGAGTTTTGCCAGAGTGGGTATCGCATCTGTTGATTCAGGCGGTGGCGGGGACCCTCGGTGGATTCACGACGACGATAATAACCAATCCATTGGACATTGTGCGTGCGAGACTCCAAGTTCAGCGACTCGACAGCATGTGCAACGCGTTCAAAATTCTCTGGCTCGAGGAGAGCTGGAAAATGTTCACGAAGGGCTTATCCGCCCGTCTGGTGCAATCGGCTTGTTTCAGTTTCTCGATAATACTGGGATACGAGACTATCAAGCGTATGAGCATCAATGACGAGTACAAGAGTTACATAAGATGGTGAAAAAGGGAGGGTGCTTTGGGCGTTGATTCGCTCATCATTCAATCTACTTTCGTAAAAGAAAATCAACGAGATCGACGAAACAATTGGATAAAAGAAAACCAATAAAATGGAAAGAATGAACAGTGAAAAAGAACCGAGGCTTCGGAGAGTAAAGAAACAAAGAAAAATGAAAAAACAAAAGTAACGAAACGAGTATTTGCCCAAAGACTACAGTGACGGGGAGGTTCATTCCGCTGTTAAAATCCTTACTCTTACGACGTACTCGTAATAGCTGTATGATATCGCGTACACGTATAACCTTCAACATTCGTGCTGGACGAAAAATATTAACGAAATGCCTTAATCGTGAAAAGAACAACAACAAAAAAAGAAACTTTTTGTAAATATATGGGATTTCGAGCTTAAAAACGTGTACATCAAATTCTAACCTCTACAGCTTCGTTATTTTGTTTTCTTTGCTTTTTAACAACCCTCTTTGTAATTTATTAATTATTTTATGTCTAACATCGTTTTTCTGAATTTCCTTTTTCGAAGTGCAATTTCACCCGCGTGTCGCTTTATTAATTATCGTACTGTCGTGATTAGTAGCTATTTAATTTTTACGATTCATTTCGGTAATTTTATCAGCCGTCTATAAGGCAGAAGTTTTACAGTAACAAAAGGATCTTTAAGGGACGACTGGGCAACTTGAGGCGTTCCTTAGTTATCGGCAGTCGGTATAATAGACCCGCAAAAAAAATAGAAAGTTCGGGTATCCACGACCAATCATACACTTTTAATAACGAATGTTAATAGTTCGTGTAGGTTAGGAATTCTAAAATCATTGTTACCGAAATAGCAATTTACTCCATAAGTAACTCGGCGACACATCACGAATGTGTTGCTTACCGGCAGTTGTAAAAGAAGTTTTTGATTGTTTCAATGTCGCGTTTTGACGGTAATCTCAAGATCGTTAGATCGAAATCGAGCCGGCCACCGAGCAGCACGTTGGAATTTCCATCCGGAGGAATTCTCGACCGTTATAACGATACCTTTTTGCGCGGTCACGTGGTCGTGATTTTTATTCCACGCTGGTCGTGTCGACTGGTTTGAGACCTGAAAAGTCTTGTTTCTTCTATCGAAGAACACAGTCAGTTTGTCCTCGCCTATTTTTCTTCTTCACGTCTTCGGTCGCTCGTGGCCCTCTCGTGTTCAGTGACGCGGCGATTCCTTGGAATTGTTTCGTTGGTGGAGTTTCTACGAAAAATGGAATTATCGGCTGGTCTATTCGCGTGCCTCGTTGCTTTCGTTGCGGTAAGTTGGCACGCCGTTTCGCGACGAAACAAGTCCAGTTTCTGTATTTAAAAAACGTATGAATAAATCTAATCCGAGCGAAGTAATTATTAAAGTGAAATATATGGTGCATTGAATTATTACGATTGATTATATATGAAAACAAAATCGTGACGATTATTTTTTCTTTTTCCTCTGTTTTCGGACTTCACAGTCGTCGCCGGTAGATCTCGAGCTGTCGAGTGAACTGGCGGCCAACAATAAAGTGTGCATCGAAAGAACGGGAGTAACACCGGAACAGATTGAGGAATTGCGCGAGGATCCGAAAGAGAAAACATCCAAGCCTGGAATGTGTTACGTCAAATGCATGGCCGAGCTCGCCGGGCTGGTACGTTATTTTCTTATTTTCTTTGTTTAATAATATAACTAAGACTTCTCGAATGATATTTCCAAGGTATAGTTATATTACTCGATCATTTTCGGTCATATTACCGAAATATTGGAAATTTCACCGAAAACGAGAATTTCGGAAACTTAACATAAAAAAACAATTAATATTCCTGTACGATTTTCGATGAAACTTCGCGTCGTTGAATTTCGCGAATTGAAATTGAAGAAAAAAATTCGACGATCTTGTAAAATGCGAAAGAAAAAAAATAATATTAAAAAAGAACGATCTATCGAATCGTCCTCGAGTTTAATCGAATTATATATTGCACGTCCGCACCGGATGCAGGAAAAGGACGGTCTCATACAAAAAGATACCGCGATCACTAAACGACCGGAAGGGGTTACGAAGGAGGACGCGGAGAAATTTATCGAGGAGTGCAGCAAGCTGAGTAAGAATCAATTTTCATCCCCGCGCAGCACATAATCGGAATCCGGTTGGAGCCCGATTTAAATTGAATTTCGAAGATTTTTTCTTCTCCGTTTTTTCAATAACTTTTTCTTTTTTTTATAATGTCCCAGATGCGGATGATCCTTGCGAACGATCCTTCGTTAAGTACGTATGCGTTTTCGAGAGAAGCGCGAGCAAAGCTCCTTGGTTGAAGACCGTCTGACGCGAATTTTCGATCACCTCGAGGTCGATGATTTAATCAAATATTTTTAGGAAAATCACTCTTTGCAGCTCATCAATCGTATCATGATAAACATCAACGAAAACATTGTTTAATAAAATATATTTTTAATAAATCTTCAAAGTCTCCACGTTTAAATTTTTACGATGATTATTATTTTTTAATATTTTCATTATTATTACTATAATTAATTATAAACAATCGTTCAACATAAATTATTAAAAATATTTTTTCTCTTATAATAATAATAATAATAAAAATAATAATAATTTTTTGTTTTTCAATCCAGAACGACTTTTGAACAAATAAATGATTAAAAAAACGCATAAAGGTAATCGTAAAAAAAAAAAATATATAAAAATTCGTACAAATATATATATTAACGAAAAAATATAAAATTAAAGAAAAAGAAAAAAAAATACTTTTTTTCTCACGACGAGGCGACGGAATTTACGATCGAGCGATCTTCAATTCCGTTGGAAAACGAATACGGAATAAATGAAAATGAAAAATTATTTTGCGAACAAATGATACGGAAAGGTGCGATTGTACGCTCATAATTCGAAGGTACATTCGATTGATTAACGATCAGAGTACAACGGAAGGAGAAAAAAAAGGACGGCCAGCGAAAATCGAAATATTGAAATTCGGTTAATCGAAGCTTTTATCATACAGGAGAGAGTAGATAAAACACGACGGGGACAAATCTGATTTGCGGAAAAACGATGAAACTTTCGCTGATGTTCGTTATTACTCGCGGGAGAAAAAAAAAACGCCGACGGCGAGTGTCACAGCGGGAGGGGGGGAGGGGGAGGGATGGTGAAAAAAACGAATTGGAATTGGTTTGAGAGGATTGCGAAATATTGCGCGAACTCGATCCCTTCGAATAACACGAAATTGGCTCTCTTTCCCTCGATTCACGTTGCACTGGCGTTCGGCGAGGCAAAAATTGAGCCTGTGCGCGCACGATCTCGATTCAACCTAACCTAAGCGGGCGTTCGAACGTTCGCGAACACCGGGCCGAGCGTTTCGCTCGCGAATACGAAGAAAGACTTCGAGCTCCGATTCTAGGAGTTTCTCGTTCGAAGAGACAAAGTTAGGTTAGGATTCATCGAACGAAAATATTTTTATTCTGCCCAGTCAAATTACGAAAAAAATCTAACGGACATAAAGTACATTTTACGTGGTCCAAGTTTAATCGAAGTTTTATTGATCTAACTATTATTTATTTAATTGGTATTTTTATAATAACAATAATAATGATAATAATAATAATGAATTTATTTAATGTCATGTAAGTTTAATCTCAATATTTTTAATCCAACTATTAATTATATTTAATTAGTTTTTTTTTTAAATAATAATAATAATAAAATTTATTGAATCTGATCTAAGTTTAATCTAAATTAAATTGATTTAACAGCTAATTAGATTTAATTAATCTTATTGTTTATCATTGTTAGAAAAATGTCATTTACGAAAATAAATAAATGTTTTCTTTTTAATTGAAAAGATACATTGATAAAAATCTTTCTTTTATTCTGAAAAAAAAGAAATACTATTTCCAAACGGGAATGAGAAAAAAGAATTGAAAAAGAAACGAACAAAATGGACGAGTGAAAAACGGTGAAACGGGACTTTCGAGTACGGGTCCGGTAAAAGCGTTGAATACTTTTCTCTCGGTCCGTGAGAATAGCCGAGTACGTCGTGTATAAACGATAATCTCGACTTTTACGGCTGGCATGATCGATTAAGCTCGCCATTAGTCGGGCAATCAAGCACCGAGTGATTTCTATTATTTATTTTCCACTTCTGTCGGATGTGTGCGACCCCCTTATACGCCCGTCCCCGATAAACGCCGCCAGGCGACTGGACGTTTCGCGAAATGACTTTCCCGAATTGGCGCAAAGCGAGATATGAATTTTTATTTCGCTCAGGCTCGTAGCTCGCGAAGTAACCGCTCGTCGATCATGAAGAATTTCGCGATTCTCCTCGCTGCTGCACCTCTCGTCATTTTTCTGACGCTGGTAAGTCTTACGTTTCTTTTTGTCGTAAACAATTTTTAAAAATATTTTTTTTTAATAAAATACGATTTTTTTATATTTTTGTATTGTTTTTATTTTAATAAAAAGTTCGATCAATGAAAATCATTGAATTCAATATTGTTCTCGTGAAAAGTAAAATTAATTAAATTTTCTTTTTAATAAAAAATTTATTCTTCCGATACACCAATTAATTATACGCCATCTTTCTTTTTTTTAGACACCCATACGAGCTGACATACGAAAAGACTGTAGAAAACAAACGAACGTTTCCTGGTGTGAGTAAACGAATGCTTAAATTCACCATCGTAACAACAAGTCCTAATGTTCGATTGTTCGTTCAAGCTGCATTGAAGAAGCTCAAAGCTGGAAATTTCAATCAGGACGATCCGAAGCTTAAGTGTTACCTTCGTTGCTTCATGATGAAAAACGGAATTATCGGCGAGGACGATGATGTCGATATTGAGAAAGCGCTTCGTCATCTTCCACCGGGTATACAAGAATCTTCGAAGAAAGTACTTTTTAAGTGCAAAAATTTACGTGAGTATTCTTTTTCCATCGTATTTATACTAAAAAAAAATTAATGCTTTCCAAATTTTGGATTCTATTGATTATTCGTATTTAAATATTTTTTTCGCGATAACAATATAATAATAAAAAAAAAATAAAAAGACTTAAACAAATAATAATAAAATAATTTACTATTATTTGTTTAAAAATGTAAAAAAGTAGAAATCAATAATAATAATAATAATGATAATAATAATATTTCGAGAATTTATTCATAGTGAATTCCAACGAATTAAATAAATAGCGTTTATTCGTAATCGAATGTACGCGAATGAGCGAGACGTAAGAAACGACTAAACGCAAATCCGAACAAACGTTTTCTTTTTTTTCGACAGCTAGCAAAAACGCATGCGACAAGGCCTACCAGATAGTTCGATGTTACTTCAAACACCAGCCGGAGGTAAGTGTAAGAAAAACAAGAAAGGGAGAAACAAAAGAAACGTATGGGGACGAAAAGAATTTTATCCCGTCAGTAGATTCAATTTCACTCACAATAATACAGAACACAACCTAACCTCTCAGTCGCGGGACTTTCCTAACCTCCTCTGCGATTTTCGTATTCTGATTTTTCGCTGTTTTTCTTCGCAGGTACTGAAGAGCGTCTCGTTCGTGTGAGAGAAAAGAGACGAGAAGAGTGGGGGAATTGGAGGGGGGAAGGGGTTAGGGTGAAGAGAAAAAAGACGCTGCCTTATCCCAGAGAATCCCCGAACAGGGAATCCCGAGAGACCCACCGAGTCGGAAATAAATTTATTAACGTTGGACGAACGATCGCGCGAGGGTACGCGGCTCAACAAGGGAGCGGAGAGATTTAGACTAGGATTTTGTCAAGAGAGTCTACAAGAAACGTCTCGTGACTTTATTATCGCGAGCGCGGGGAATCAACTCCGCGTGACGGGAGAAGAGGCGCGTAGAAAAAGAGAGAGAAGCAAAAAAAAAAAATAAATCGGTTTCGGGTTGCCGCTCACTCTTGACTGCTTTTATTTGAGGTTAGGTGGCGCTGGATGAATCCCCACGAATTAACGAAATAAATAGAATTATTTGACGTCCCGGAAGTCTAGGGAAACGAGTACTCACATTCGCAATTGCACTTCTTTATTGAATTCAACAATATTTTCTTTTTCTTTTCTTGTCCAATTTTAGGTTCACATTTTTTTTTCGCAATATTTGTCATTTTTTTTACATCGAAGTCATTACGGTTGACGTCGGTGCTGAGTTTCGCGAAGTTTGCAGCGAGAGAATCGATTTATCGATGCAAATCGATTATCGATTATTTTACCGATAGGTCTAGAAAACCCGGTCATTTTACCGATGCATCGACAGAAAATGGTTATTTTACCGATCGGAAGTCTTATTTTTGTTTGTTTTTTCGTCGACCGAACCGGAAGTTTCGCGTCCGTGTTTGTTTGGGCTTACGAGTTTGATTGAATCTACGAGACTTCGCGGTTCTTCGAGCCACTGAAGAGTAAATTACAGAATTCGAACATTTACGTCTAGTCGATGAAATAGCAGCATCCGGTCAACGGAATATTGACACCGGGACGAATTCGTTTTACTTCCCTGTCGTCACAACTCATCCACTTCGGGGACATTACCATATCAAGCGCCGTTCGGTAAAATAATAATCATGAATATTCAATCGATAGCCCGCTAGCGAAACCTACCGTTGAGTCAAGAATGTTTGGAGCCATCTCTATCCTCGCGTCACCTCGACTGTACGGAATCTTCGAATCGAGGAAATACCGGAAATTTTTCGGTTTTCGGCATTGTACGCGTTTACAGGAGGACACGGGGAAAGTGCGTGTATCTCGTATCGTTTTGGGGACGCGGAGATCGACATAACCTTACAAATTTTCGGTCCAAATACTCTCGTAAATGGTTAAATTCTTTAGGAAAATCCGAGTTTCAGGCTCGTAGAATTCGCATACGCGAAACAGCGACGAGAAACAGCGACGCCATCGACTGTCGTATATCCTTACGTGACTCGTCACAAGCCCAAATAAAAGTTCTTTCTCCTCGCGCCTCGTATTCTTTCTTACACTTGCCCCTACACGCTCAGCCAATAACCTAAAAATTGACGTACACTCGATCGTCCCGAACGCCTCGATTCAGCCCGTTCGGAAATCACTTTTTTATTGCGTTTTTTCCCGCCGAGGGCGAGAGATTCTCACCGAGGAAATTCGAGTTTTACATCGGGGACACGAAAAATAAAAGAGAACATTCGCGGGGCGGAAGTCGCGAACGGCTTGGGGGAGAAAAATATCGAGGAAAACTTTTCTATCGGCGGTTTGAAACGCCTCTGCTGGTTCGAGCCTAACTAAGCCTCCCGTTTGTACAATCCCGTTCGAGCACGAATAAAAACGACAAAGAAAACGAAATCCCTGCCGCAACGAGAAAAGGGCTTCCGGTTGATATTCTCAACGAATCCTCCCTCGTTCTTCAAAAGTTTAAACGGTCAGCGAGATTTAACAAGGGATAAAACACGAACACGCGCAAACCGCGAAACGAACTTCGGAGCGATCGTTGCTGACTTCGTTTTATTAAAAATTATCACTGCGCGCGGAGTCGACTGCGCGCAGCGCCGCGATACTTCCGAAACGACACTCTGTCGCCATCTCGCGCTCGCTCAACGAAACTTCGATACAGTTGAACCCCGCTTTCTTTTTCAACTTGTTTAACGTTATCAAACATACATTTTTTTCTGGTTGGGTTTGCTCGCTGATAAACCCAAACGAATTTAATTCCAGTAGAAAACATTACATTCTAAAATATCTAATTCGCAAAAACGAACTTTTGAAAACTGTGATTCTAAAAAATAAATTTAAAAAAACAATTATTTCGAATAAATGCAATCTCATTGTAACGCAACGAATCGTGAAAATAAAAACGTTTGTCTAGGTTATGTTTGTCGAAAAATCGACACGTAACAAAAACTAATTTCCAAAAAAATGAATTCTAAGATAAAGATTAGAGAAAAGTACGAACTTGGCCACTAGGAAAACCGCGTTTAAGTTTTAAAAGGTTTCCAACTGTAAGGACGAACATATCTATATAGGAGACGCACTGCTTCGTGTAACAAGTTTTTATTTCGTTTCCTTCAGTTCGCCGGTAATTGAACGTACTACGAAATAGAAAGAAAAAAAGAGGGAGCGAAAGAGAGAAAGAGCAAGAGCGAGAGAGAGACAGAGGGCGACAAAACCGCAGGGCAGAAAAAAGCAACGTTTCCGACGAAGAGAGCGAGGGAGTGAGAAAGGAAATAGGGGGAAGTGTGAAATAGGAGTAACACGTGTGCGATTAATCGTGGCGGAGTGACACAGAGTTTGGGGTTGGAAAATTGATACGCTGGCCTATGGATTTCAGGCTACAATAACGTTTTTTTTTGTCTTAACGTCCCTCGTCCCGTAATACCTTTGAGAATTCGCTTGCCAGCGAAACATCAAATATAGATGGCAGTTCTGGGGGTTCAAGGAAATGCATTATATCTACGTCATCGATAAATATGTGAAATTGAGTGTAACAGTATGAAAAAAAAATTAAAAAATACACTGAATAAATAAATAAATAAATAAATTCGAATAAATAAATAAAAAACATGTATACCAAAAATATCGAAAAAAAAAATATATATATTTTCTTCTCGAAGGAAGCGACATTTGTAGCGTGGTTTATGTACACCTACGAAAGCTTTATCGTTATGGCAGTCATTTCAACCAGCCACCTTTCAAGAGTGCATCCCTTCCGGGCTCGAGCGTGAGCGACAAAACAAAAAAAAAGAAAAAAAAAAAAGAAAATACCGATAGTCTGCACAAAAGGGCCAAGAGAAAAAAAAAAGCGCAGCTGCGAATAAAGACGCGACGACGCCGGGAGGGAGCTTTCTTTAGAGGAGCTCGCGATCGTCGATAGAGGGATCGTTTATCGGCTTTCTATCTTTGCATAAGTATATAGTTCAAGGTTCGCGCGAACGTGTCATGCATACAGGTAAATATATATATACATATATATGTACATATACAGGGTGGCAAAAAGTAAAAAAAATCCCTGGAAATATCAGAAATTTCTTAGCTCCCTTAGCTCAATTCACACGCGCTTCTGAACGAGGTATTCAACGGTGACCTTCAAGTAAATAAGGGGTGACCTTGAGTATGTTCAAGGTCAATTGAAGGTTGACCTTGAACGACCGTAACCTTCGGTAAAATAAAGTCCTTGAGGTATTTCTCAAGTTCAAATTCCTTCGACCTCAAATTTCCTTTGACCTTCAGCCAATTCCCAAGGTCAGAGCTGACCGATGATCCGTCGTAAACGCTCGGACCCGTAAAACGGTACGTTCGAACAAATAAATAACTACGAAGTTTTACTCGACGTGACCTTGACAATAAGGTTCAAGGTCATACCCAAGGTCGAACATTCCCCGATTAATTCTTCGTTGAAAACTCGCCCTCACTCGAGCTTGGGTTTCGTACTTTTTGTTTGTTTATAATGAATCAGTGCGGATTGTTAAGAATTAGTAGAAGTATAATTTAGCCACCCTGTATTTATATATGTATAGTTATTATTTCCGATAAAAGAGCAGATATGGCGTCATAGGAACTGGAACTGGCTGTTCTCCAACGACGTGTTCGCGCGGTCTTCCGCCTCCTCGCTTCCTCCCACTCCATTATGCCCCCGCATAATTCTCGGACAATAAATTCGCTCTTGGTACGAAATCGCCGAGGAAATTACGATGATTCTGATACGGTGGTGATAGCGTCATTTCGCTCGTGGTTTTAACGAGAGCGAAACAAAAAGATGATACGTGTTCGTTTGGGTTTGTTTGGGTTCGTTTGGGTTTGTTTGGTTTGCTAGCGTAATTTCGCACGTGATTTTAACGAATGCGAAATAAAAAAACGATAAGTGTTCGTTTGGGTTTGTTTGGGTTTTTTTGGGTTCGTTTGGGTTTGTTTGGGTTTGTTTGGTTTGCTAGCGTTATTTCGCACGTGATTTTAACGAGTGCGAAATAAAAAAATGATACGTGTTCGTTTGGGTTTGTTTTTGTAATTTAAATTATTTTTTTTTTTGGCCGGAAATACCTAATAATCGAGGATTTTGACCACCCAAGAGGTACATTGGAACGCGAACGAAACGAGGATTCACTTATGCGGATTGAAAGAGGTTTCCGGGTACTTCCGGATCTCCGTTTATGCTCAATTGACCCTAATCGCCGTTTCGCTGATAACGATCAGCAGCCTTATGTTTCAAATCGAGTTCACGTTTTTTTGGATACGATATTTCCGGTTATCATTGGCACTATGATCAACGAACGAGAAAAAGATAATGATTTATTTTTTACTAATGAAAAAAATAATGGTTTATTTTTTACAGGGCATGATGGAAAAGAATAGAAACGTGTTTCTATTTGAAATTTATCGAAAAATGTATTTTTCTCGGTTTCGTGAGAGTAGTTTTTTTTTTAGCACGACGCAAATACGATTGTTTTTTTATCACTTCCGGTTAAGTGTGAAATATGTTTAATGCACTATTTACGACGGGAAGTATTAAAATTTTTGTCAAAAGGTCTTAAAATAAAAAGGCATACACATATTTTTTATTTATTTTTTGGTCTTACTTCTTCCGCAATTCCTGGGCATATATAAACCCTCGTTTTGTAGACTGAAGCAAGAATTGTCGTTGAATCGTTGAACGATATCGCAAGCATACAATTGCTAAAAAAAAAAGTTCGTTCGCGTTTTTTCGTGCTTTTTTTTAATCCCGTTTTTTATTTATTTTATTACTTTATTATTTTTTAAAATTATTTAGATATAGAATAATAAAGATTAGAGATAGAATAATAAAGATTATTATTTATTACTTTAAAAAATTTGTTCTAATATTTTTTTACTATTATTATTCGTTAATGATGTTTTATTTATTACTTAAATGAACTTAAACACGTAACGACTTCAAGGATTTATCGACGTAATTATTATTTGAATTGCAGCCAATACGAGACCGGAAATACTGAGTTATCGATATGACCAAAATTTTTAACATCATTTTCGTCGTCCTCACGATCGCGGCGTTAATCATGAGTGCAAGCGCGGGTTGCTCCACACGCGCGAAACCGGTGCGCCGAAATTTTACAATAATCAACGTATTGTTTATTGTTCGGGTTTCGATGACGTTATTTTTTTTTTTTTTTTTTTTTTTTTTTTTTTTTTTTTTTTTTTTTTTTTTTTTTTTTTTTTTTTTTTTTTTTTTTTTTTTTTTTTTTTTTTTTTCCTGTTGTGCTGGGCTACAGTGTGCACCTTTCGCCAACAGATGCATGTAGTCGTCGGACAACTCTAAAAGATCCTTCAGTGTACAAAAAAAAGTTTAAAAAAAGGAAAATTTAAGCTACAATCTATTGGGTATAAATTTTTTCATTTGTACTTTAATTTCGAGCCGATAGCTGTGTGTTAATGGAATAAATCAAAATTACGACGAAACTGATACACGAAGGATTCGTACTATTTATTTTTCTTTATTAATATTATTATTTTTGCATCGCAATGGTAATTTTTTAATTTGTATTTTACAATAATTTAATTCCATTGTTTGATGAAAAAAATGTTTAAAAATTGTTGGTTAAAAAAATCTGATCATTATATAAAAAACTGTTATTTTTATATAATGATTTTTACCATTGTTATTATCACAGTTGTTTATTTTATTGGTAGAAAATAAATCTATAAATATAAGTAAATATAAAATGAAACAAAAATAAATGGGTTATTTTTTTTTTGTAATAATAAAATAAATATAACAAATTCAACATTATATGTGCTTAGAGACGATTTGAATTTTAAAAAAACTTCCCTTGAGATATTTAATTTAAGACAATTTTGTTTTTTCTTCAATTGAGGGGATTTCTTATCTTTTTTTATTGGCCATGGCGATTATTGACACGGGGGTCTTCGAGCTAAAGTCGCCGTTTTCACGACTTTCCACGGTTCTCGTTAATTTCGAAGGTTATATCGTGGGAATGGAATCGCGATGAGGGCATAACGCTGTCCGAAGGATTGTCGATCTCCACATCCAGCTTTAACGTCGATGGTTTGTTATTATTAGCGTTTGTCGTTCTACGAATATTTCTCGCTTTTGTCTCTGTTCGGATATGTGATACTTTTGTGTTTGCAAACACACACGGCTGGATAAATCCCGCCGTAACATCGCCCATATTCAAGAGTCATTCCGTACCTTTTGCTGGACTTTTTTGTTCTCATTCGTGACCTTTTTCCCAGACCTCTTTTGTTTCTTCGAGATGAGCGTCGAGCACATTTTTTTCTTCTCATTTTCTTCTTCAATGGTCACCCAAAGAACCGTGAGTCTGTTGAAAACGAACGAAACTCGTGTTCCCGTCTGTACCTTTTTTTTATTCTTTTAAAACAGCGATGTTAATACCACTTTCTTTGAGTGAATGAAGTATACGTGGTGTATCGTGAGACTTAAGTGTCTGGGAATTGATGGTGCGATAAAACACTTTTCTATACGAATAGAAATTAATTACATTTTTTTAGATACAAGTTGTACGTAGGAAATAATAAGGTTTATCGATTGGCGGGATTAAAAGTTTACGCTCCTATAAAAAATGCGATATTGACCTTCGTACACCCTCTGTGTGGGTATGTAGAGAAAATTTCGCATTGGCAAACGATTAGTCTTGTTAAACCGTGAAACTTTTGTTCCGAACATTTTTTCGTAGACCCAACCGTTTCGGAGATATTCGCGTTTGCCGTTTCCGATAGGACACCCTGTAGACGTACAGTCCCAGCTAAAAAATACTTTCGACCAGAATTTTCGTACTTACGGTCGTGGAAAAAATCTGTAAAAAATCAGGTGCACTCAGGACCTTAGGGAGAGTCTATTCGAACGATAAAAAAGCCTAAAAGTTATTAACAAATTGTTTAAACAAATTATAAATTAACAAATTTCGGGCGACGAAAAAAGTTTGTCGGAGGAATGTGAACAGCTGATTCTCGAAGATACGTTTAATTTTTTTGAGAATTATTTTCCTTCCTTGGATTAGTCTGAGACTCGATTGAAACGGGACGTCCCGTAGATGCGCGTTTATATCTCAGCTCTCGAGCATCTTTGACTGCTTTGCGAACTACACGGCCCTCGGACAATATTCAACTTCGGTGCTCGAATTTTTTTTTCTCATCCCTGCACTAACCGTCTCTCGCAAAGTTTCGCGGCCACTTTCATCGTCCAGCGTTTTTCGCAAGACCTTTTTTATTCTTTTCTTTTTTTTTAAATTGAATCTTTCGAAGTGGATTGAGCTTGGCTCGTCGCGCTTCGCCGTTATTACTTTCGGCTCTTTCGTCGATGTTCGCGAACTACGACGAGTGGGGTATTTCGCACAAAGGCACGTTTTACGTATAAGATAAAACGAAACCTAAAAAAAAACTATTTTATCCGCGAAGTTAATTAATAATTATTTATTGTTTGAAATTAAAACTTAGTCGAATAAAAAATATTTACATTTTATTTGATTGTATATTATCACGTAAATTAATATCCAAAATTAATTAATTAATTAATTAAATGAATAATGATTAATTCATGAATTAAATTTAATTAACGAAATACAGTTTTAATCAAAAGTATCGTAACGTCAATTTAAAAAATAATCAAATAAATCGGTAATTCAAGTCGAATATTGAAATGACGAATCGAGTCGGATCAAAACAGATCGCATTGCTCGTGAGACAAAAAAAATCGCGGAACCATGGCAACTTCCGCTCTAGTCAACAAATTCTCGCGTCCTTTCCAAAATCGTCGACAACTTCCGGCTAAATTTTGACTATTCAAAAAAAAAATAAAAATTCATCGTATAATCTTTCGAGAAACGAAAAATTTGCCGAAACGGTACGAAAAAACAACGGATAAAAATTTCAAACAAATAATCGTGGTCAATTTTGAAAAAGTTTTCAAAAGCTTTACTTCGTTGGCCCCGTCGACATGTGTGATCATTGCGCGTGAGTGAAACTTCATTTACTTCCGGTTTTCTCTTGAGGTTTGAATTTTCAGTTTTTTCACTCGTTCAATAATCGAATTTCGATAAATTGCAGAAAAGTGACCGGCCAGAAGGGATACGGTGGGCAGATAACCTGTCGATGCGAAAAGTACGCGAAAATAAAATTCCTTTCTCAATTAAAGTGATTAATTGATTAATTTTATTGTTTTTTATTTTCCAAAATCACGGTTTCTGATTTTTTTCAAAATTAATTTGCACGAGTAATTTAAAGAATTGAAAAAAATCGAGTGTAGAAAAAAACATTTCATTTTTTCAATTTTCTAAAATTACTCGTAAAATAAAAATGAAATAAAAAAAAAAACATTTTTATCTTTCGCAGTGGCGAAAAAAAGGAGGAGGAAAGAAGGGACAGGGATAGGGAAAGGGACGACGGACGCTGTGCCAAAAAGTGAGTAAAAACTTTCAAAAACGAGAAGAAGAATGTACCATACATTTTTCTTTAAATACAACAATTAAAAAAAAATAAAATAAACAACGATTTAATGAAAAAACATAAATAATAAGAACAAAAATCGTTACCAACAAAATTCCAACCCAAACAAATCTCAAAAATCAGTAGAAAAAAAAATCCAAAATTAAATATTCAATATTCACGTTTTTTTATTCGTGAAAATTAAAAAATGAAATTTTCTTTTTTCGCAATTTTATCCATGTCCCATCGATTCGTTACTCTTACTCCGACGGGGCTAAAATCCAATTATTAACTCATTTATTAATACCCCTTAATTGAAAAAAACGACGATAGATTAACTGCTAAAAGTGAACGCATGTTCTCTGTAGAAAAATGACGAAGGGAGGGGGCAGGGAGAATTTATTTCTATCCTCGAGTCATATTTAATAGAAACAAATTCCGCGATTTAATCGGGTGACCGCATTTAAAGAATTGAAAAAAGGAGAGGCTTTTTAATTATTTATAAAAATTACAATAATGATAAAATTATAATTTTGCAATAATAATATTATAATATATAAATGTAGTAATAACAATAATGAAATTATTCGCACATTTTTTGTTGTTTTTATTATTATTATTATTTTTAATGAAAAAAAAAAAATTTTTTTTCAAGGGCGAAAGAATCTTCCGGAAACTGCTGTCAAGCTTGCGCCTGTTTGGATGGAAGAGACCAGAAGGACGACGGAAACGGATACAAGGAGAACGGGAAGGCGGAGAAGAGAAGAACCAGGGGTCAAAACATTGCGAAATGAATTTTTCGTTCGGATCGAAAACGATTCAAAATTAAAAAAAAAAAAAAAAACAACAACAACATTTAAAAAAAAAAACGAAATTTGAATCGCGAATTTTTGAGAACGAAAAAACGCGACCGAAAAACCGTCGAGCTTTCCAATAATTTTTGTTTTTTTTTTTTTTTCAAATAGCAAACGTGTAAAAATAAAAAAATAAAAACACTTAAAAACAACGAAATTTGAATAGCGAATTTTTCGAGAAAATTTGAACGGAAAATTGTGGGCCTTTTAAATAATTTTTTTTTCTTTGATGAAGCACAATTAAAAATTTTAAAAAATTAAAAATACTAAGAAAACGTAAGCTTAGCCAAATTTGGAAAATTTTGATTTTTCGAATTACGAGTCTCGTCTAGGAATTAATTTCGAATGGGAAATCGAGGAACGGCAGGCATAATCGAAGAAAGAGTAAATTCGAGAACAATACGGAGGGTGACGGGTCGACGGATCTCGACGCAACCCAGGTGCAATCGAATTATCGTCGAGGCGGGTTTGACAGCTCGCCTCCGAGCCGACAAATGGAAATTCTAGAAATCACACAGCGCGACGTTACCGGATAAATGCCCGACGATATTTGACAGATGTCAGACCCACCAAAAGACAAACACGCGAACGGAATAACTTCGCGTGTTATCGTAGCGCTGAAAAAAAAAACAAAAAAAAAAAAAAAAAAAAAAAAAAAAAACAAAAAAAAAACGAAAAAAGAAAAAACAAAAAAAAAAAAAAGGGGTCTTCGAAAATCGGCTACGTTCGTTCGGTTTCCAATGACGTTTTCGACGATTCTCCAAATTCCCAGTTTTATTGGATTCGATTATTAAAAATTACGAAATTCCGCGGACAAAAAATAAACAAAGAAAAAAAAAAAGAAAAATCGAAAAGAGAAATTTTTATCATGTGCGATCATTGCAGGTGAAACGATTTATCATTAACTATTTGATTATTTTCTGCTGATGAGGAATCATTGTTAATTTGGAAATTTAAAAGAATTTTTTTTATTTCAATGTAAACCAAGAAATATTGAACGATTAGTATTCCAAATAATAATAATAAACAAATAATAAAAAACATAAAATATAATTCATTATTAATTTTCGTAATTATTTTATATAATTAATTTTTTTAATTTTTCTTTCTATATACTGAATACAAAGTGTACGAAATAAAACGTTATACGATAAAAATATATATAAATAAATATATAAATAAATATAATGAAAAATATATTAACTTTTGTAACTTGTTTTTTATTTTTTTTTTTGCAAATTTTCAGGTCAGCGCTCGCTAGGATGGATAACGAAACGACGGCGGGTCACCGGGTGTATGAAAAAGCTCCGGACTTAGCTCGAACTTGGTAAGCTTATCGGTAATAGAATCTCGGGGGTTGGATAGCCCGATGGCGTCATGGAGAGACACACACGCATCCACAGAGACAAATCGATTCGGAGATTTCGAAAGAAAAGACTCCTGACTCCTGGCCTCTCCCTCTTCGTCCTACGCCATTTTCTCCTTCCAAGCATTTATTCTTATCTGCTGCCTTTTTTCCTCTTTTTTCAACCACCCTATATAATGCTACTATGGACTACTATATTCCTCCCGTAATTATTGCTATCCCTTTGCCACGTCGCGATTCATCCTCGCACGATTATTTTATTCACGGACACGTGCACACGAGTTTCTTTGTATACAGTGTGTCCCATTCAAGTAGTCACGACGCGATATCTCCGAAAATATGCATTTTAGAAAAAAATCTTTCCAACAAAAGCTTCATGGTTTTAAAGAACGGATATAACGGTTTAGCTGGATTTTGGATTTTTGATTATTCTCAAGGACTTTTCAAGGTCAACTTTGTTTTTTCATAAACAAACCTATATTTTTTATTTCATTGTTGTTTTCTTCGGAAAGACATACGTAACTTTTGTTTCAAACGTTTTTCTGTGCGACTTCGAGTTTTTGAGATATTTGAACCCAGATTTTATTCCACCACGATTTGATGTTTGATACAGTTATTTTATTTTTATCATTTTTCTTTAACCGAATTATTTTTTCAATCCTAGTTTTACTCGAACCAGATCTTCTGACGAAATTATTTTTAAGAAATTAATTTTTTTGAGCCAGTTATTTTTTTTATCCATTTTTATTTGACCCAAGTATGCTTTCCCAGCCAGTTTGATTTTATTTAAATTACTTTATCGCACTTTTAATCCCCGTTGATTTTTTCAAACCCATTTTTTTTAATGGATTTCATAATTATAGTGATTTTGAAATATTTTTTTTGAAATTATCACTGAATTTGTAAATAAATAGTTTTTTAAACGTTTTTTGAATAATCGATAGCGATTTTTGAGTACTGATCTTGTAATTGGAGTACGTTAAGGGGATTTGACAATTAGGCCGGGAATAGCGAGAGAACGGGAAGTGAGGAGGAACCAATCCTCTGGCTGTTGCGGAGGAGGATGCTGCGAGAGAACGAAATTGATTTCGTCCGGTTATGGAACGAAAAGCGAGGATGACGAACGAAGAGGCAAGCCTCGGGGAGAAGCGCTCGATCAATCGTGCTTAGCGGCCCAGCCAAGAAATCTCTGCACGCATTGTAACGGCTATAACTTCGTTGGAAGCTCCGCCGGCACTCCTCCGTGCACACCCGCGAGCCCCGGCTTCAATTCGGCCAATTGTTTCGCCGATTCAATTAATATGCCCCGGGGATTCGTCGAGTCGTATTCCCAACCAGCGGGAGGTCAGTACGCGACTGTCTAAACTCGCTACGATCACACTCATCCTCGTGTTACGATTTTTTTCAAATTATTTTTTTTTTTACGATTATTTATTTGGGTTTTTCATTTTTTTTTGTGTTATTCATGATCATTTATTTATTTACCATTTTTTTTTACATTGATCATGATTAATTATTTATTTACCATTTTTTTAATACATTATTCACGATTGTTTATTGAATTACAATTTTTTTTTTTACACTATTCGTGAGTAATTATTTATTTACATTCTTTAAATATATTATTCATGATTGATTATTTATTTACCATTTTTTTTTACATTACTCACGATTATTTATTGATTTACAATTTTTTTTTTTACATTATTCATGATTAATTATTGTTTTACAATTTTTTTTTTGCATTCTCGATTATTTTTTTTTTTTTCAATTTTATGTTTATATTATTCATGATTATTTATTGAATTACAATATTTTTTCTTTACTTTCGTTTTTTTGCCAATCTGCTTTATTTAAAAAAAAAAACATTCTACATAAAATTGTAAAAAAAATGATCATAATTTATCATGATAATATTTTATTATTAGTTGTAACTATAATAATTAAGTATTAATGGAAATGATGATTAATTTACCATTGATATAATAATATAAAATTCGGGATTCACGATTCTACAGTGTGTCCAGCGATAATGAGGAATCTCCCGTGCACGTCGTATCGCGAGGCGAAGTGTACCGGTGGCGATTGCTGCGACGATGAGTCCGACGGCCAGGGACAATCCGAGGAACGCGAGAGACACTCGCGGACCGCGTGACACGAACGAATCGGCCAGTTCGTAGAAAGAGGAAAATCAATTAATTAATTTAAAAAAAAAACGAAAAATAAAAAGAAAATTCATTCATTAAAAAAAAAGAAAAAAAAAGATTAATGATAGAAAAAAAGCAGAAAATTCATTCATTTAAAAGAGAACGGAAATTAATTAATTAAAAGACGAAAAAAAATAATTAATCAATTTAAAAAAAGAATATATGTATTAATAACAAAAAAAAAAACAGAAAATTAATTCATTTAAAAGAGAAAGGAAATTAATTAATAAAAAGATGGAAAAAAATAATTAAATAATTGAAGAAGAAAAAAAAGAACGAAAAGTAACCAAGCCTCCTGTGATGTAAACGGAAAATTAATTAAACGGCAAAATCCTAGAGAGCTGAAATTTTTCTCTCGTCAAGCTTGCTCTTTTTCTTGATGGTAAACGAGAGAGGTGAACTTTAAGGAGAAAGAGGAAAAGAAGGAGGAGGGGGGGAGATAAAATATTGCGGAAGGGTTGAAATAAAGAGATAAGAGCGATGTCGGGACGGATCCATCCTCGTCCCATTTCCCGCGCGAAAATCCTCATGGATGAATTGGCTCGGGGGTAACGTTGAGAATTACCAGACCAAATGACCGAGAAAAGGAGAAATTGAAAAAACAACCTTAAAGAAAGAGAAAAATGAAGAAAGAACGAGAGAGAGCTAGAAAAAATGAAAAAAATAAATAAAAAGAGGCGGAGGGGCGGGGGGAATAACCGA
The DNA here is from genome assembly GCA_030523105.1 of Ophioninae sp. A BG-2022a. NCBI lineage: Eukaryota > Metazoa > Arthropoda > Insecta > Hymenoptera > Ichneumonidae > Ophioninae sp. A BG-2022a. The sequence goes on from JAPYZI010004378.1 coordinate 22,237, forward strand.
GAACGCAAATAAGAAGATGGAAAAAAGACGAAGGAATCCTCATAAATGAGAACCGAGTAATTAAATACCTCGAAATTGTCAGGGATCGAGTGGACAATCGTTTCTCTAGCTGCAGAATCACGGTACTGTACCGTGTTAAATAATAAAAACAATAATAATTATTATTATTATTAAAATCGTAAGAATTTTAATGAAAATAATAATAATAATAATAATAATAATAATCGTACTTTAAAAAATGAAAATAGTAACAATAATAATATGAAAAATAGTAATAACAAAAATAATTGACGAAATTAACGAATCATCGTACGTAATTATATTTATCATACTGAATTGGAATTTTTAGAAAAAGAAAATCTGAAAGAAAAAAAACGGATGCTTTTCGAAGGCGAAAAAATGAGTTTTCAGGACGAAGGCGTGTCTGACCAATTACTTACTCTCGCTACTCAATGCTGCCTGTTCCCCTACGTCGAGTAATTTTCACGTCCCAGTCGCGTTCGTAATCAGCTTCGGTGCAAAAATATTTTTAAGGGGAAAAAAAGACCGAGGATACAAATAAATAGTTGAATGATTAAAAGAAGGGTAATGAATCATTTAAAAGAATTATAAATAATGAAAATTGAGATATGAAACGATGGTTTAAATAAAAAAGAAAACTTTTCATATAAAAATTGAAGTGAAACAAAATGTAATAATGAGAAATGGAAGGTGTCGATGTGCATTTCGAAAAAAAAAAAAAAAATAAATAAAATGTGTTTTGAAAAAATGGGAAAATCTTTTTAATTAATTATTCCTCCTCGATCGTTTTTCCTTCCATTAGTTTTCATTTTTCATTTTCTTTTTTTCCGAGCAATCGAAAAAGGGAAATCGTGAAAAGATCTGTTTGTTTGGGTTTGTTCGGGGAAATAAAATTGGCTTCTGAAAAAAATGCGTTAAAAAAAAAAATGCGTTTTGAAAAAAAAAAAGAAAAAAAAATGCTTTTGAAAAAAAAAGAAATCCGTTTTGAAAAAATGGTGAAATCGTTTCGATCGATTATTCCTTCTAAATTGTTTTTGCCTTCCGTTATTTTCCATTTTCTTTTATCTCTCTTTTTCGAGTAATCGTAAAAAAAACGGGAATCGCGTAAAGATCTGTTTGAGAGATAAAAATGCGAAGGGTGCGAAAAGTACGATCGTAGCGGGGCAGGGATCCTCGAAAGCCTCGTGAAAGTTTTGATTCGTACACACGCGATACAATAGAACGCATCTTCTCTCTCGTATACCGGGATCATTCTAATTAAGACTTTTGTATACCGGGTGTCGCTCGTAAGCCGTTGCAAGCCCGTAATTCGAGCGGTGCATATCGGAGTGAAAAACGTTTCGAACGAAAGTTGTAACATTCGAAGATTCCTCAAAGATGGCAGTGTCAATTTGACCTTGTCTATAAACTGGAAGGTCGTGGGAAGGTCAACGTTGAAACATCAAATAGAAATCCCTATTTCTCATCGTACCTTTTCGTAGGTTGCATCAAGAGCTTTACGAACTACCCGAATTGAATATTTTACCCGTCGCGTGTTTATCCATCTATAAATTTCGAAATTTGATAAATTCAACGTTTGAACGTCGCGATTAAAAAAGTATGGAAAAAAAACTTTTCTCCACGTTTTTGAAAAGCTCTCGACTCAAGCTACAAGAATATCGAAGAAAATTCGACCTAAACGTAAAAACTTCAAAGTCGATCATCCCACGACCTTGGCTTTAATACTCAAGGTCAAATTCTCATTGTCACTTATCTATCCTCGAAAAACCAAACAACTTTCGTTCGAGATGTTTTTCAGTGCGATTCGTCCTTTTCGAGATAAACGAGTTTTTATCATCGGCTCGTTCGTTCGAGACACCCGGTACGTTGAAACTCAGAATCGGGCATTCGGGGACGATGCTTCCTACAGTTCTGCAGTAATTTCTCGAACGTGACGAACGGGTTGTTACGTGAAGCCTCATATCCGGCACTGAACTCGATCCCAGTGTGTTCCCTCGGCTGCACTATCCTCCAGACCTCAAAAGTTAAGCTCAGTTTCTATTCGTAAACTCTGTCGTTTGTCTTATACCCGTAGACACGTGTAAACGGGTGGATGTACCAACCGTGTGCTCGCTAACTTTTGTCGTTTCTCGTTACATCAATGTAATAATAATGATAACAATCGTAATAATAATAACGAATAATAATAATAAAAATAATAGGATATTAAAAATAAAAATAATAATAATGAATAATAATAATCAAAATAATAGGATATTAAAAATAACAAAAATAATAATAAAAATAAAAGGATATTAAAAATAATACAAATAATAATAAAAATAATAACAAAACATACGAATAAAAATTCAATAATTGTTTAACAACTCAGCAAAAGATTTTTAGATGACTCATGAAAATTATTATTGAAACAATAAAAGTAATAATCCACGATAACAAATTATTAATTAATTATATTAACAATGAACAATTATTATGAATTAATTATATTATCAATGAACAATTTTTAATCATTAATTATATTATCAATACTTATTTCCCATTCATTAATTACAATATTTCCCCATAAACAATTAATTAACAAAAATCTACGATAATATTCTATAATAATATCAACAAACTAACGGTAAACGATAGAATATTTGCAACGAGAAACAAAATTGTCAAAATAATGATAAAAATAAGTACAACGATTCGAAATAATTTTTCGTTTGGGTTTGTTTGTTTGTTTGTTTTTTTTTAATGTATTTTTTTTTACTAGATAGGTAAATGGTCGTTTCACTTAAATACGATTTCGTGCATCACCTCGTACAATATATTCGAAATATCCTCGAGAAATTGGCGCACCTTCGTGCCTCGTGACGTTCGAGCCCCCCCCCCCTTCCCCTCCCCTCCCTCCTCTCTCTGCGCTCGATTCCTCGATCTCCTTATCCTTCGCCTATCCTTAATGTACGAACTTTGCCGTCCCATCCCCCGTACATATTTAGCAGTTCGGTGGGAAAACCCCCCGTTGGCGTGCGCCAGGGCCTCGAAACGTCACGATGTTGGCTCTTCAGCGAGGTTCGAATCAATGCCGAGGAGCAATCCTAGAAGAGGGAATATTAGGCTCTCGGAACGATTACGAGCACCGCGACTAGTCGACGATCAATTACCGCTGAATAATCCAAAATCAAGGGACCGGAACGAAGAGATTCGATAAAACGGGCGAAAGAGGGGCGGGGAGGGGGTTGGTGGTGGTAAACTCGATCTTAATTGGTTTTGAGCTGAAAGACATTTTTTTTTAATTTTTTTCAGCTGCAACCAATTTGTTTTTTTTTTGGGGGAAATTTTTTTTGGTTTTTTTTTTTCGTGTGAATAAATAATTGATAAATTATTATTATAAATTTTGAATGAATTTGAACGAATTTGTAACTTTAAGGCATTATTATTTTTGGATTAGTAATTTGTTGATATTTTTCAGGAGATTTTTACACACTTTTTTTTACTGATTTTATCGTTGTTTTATTAAATTTGTGAAATTTTTTGTTTAATATTTATTTTTTATGAATAATATTATTATTGTTTTATTAAATTTGTGAAATTTTTTGTTAAATATTTATTTTTTATAAATAATATTACTATTGTTTGATTATATTTGTAAATCTTTTTTATTAAATATTAAAATTGTGTGTGTGTGTTTTTTTAGTTAATAATTATTAGAAATGTATTAATTTGTTTTTATTTATTTATACAATTAATATTTAAAAAATCGAAAGAAGCGTATAAAATTCATTGCTTTCTGTATGTATTTATGCGTTACTTTGATACGAGAAACGATTCCTTTTTATCGACCTGCATTACGAGCGTTTTATTTTTCATGGGCATTCCATATCTTGTTTTTTTTTCTTCTTATTTCCCATCGACCCCATCGTATATCGATTTTGCTACAAAAACAACCGGAAATGATGTTTTTATTCCTTATTTATTTTCCTGTTTTTTTTTCCACGCTCGTATACTTGAACTTTATAATGCAATACGCGTCGGTTGACCACCGGTCTCCGAAAGTCTCGTAAAATTTTGTATCGATTCGCGGTCGATTATTAAATATTCATGACGATAAAAAAAAATGCATAATCGGCAAAAAGTATGTTTTCACATTCGAGAAAATGATATTCGTTGAATATCCGATCGCAAATTTTCAGCTGATTACGAATATCATCGAATTTTTTTCGAAAGCATCGCGCGTTACAAAAAAAATCGCGTTTTTGGAAGTTTTTTACGATTTTTTCATGGAAATTTTCGGTTTTGGGGGAAATGAATGGTAGATTCGTGATCAGGGGATCAAATTACATCGAAATGGGCTAATTAAAAAAATATTGAAAATCAAAAATTTTTTTCGATTTTTGGGCAAAATACATTTTTTCACTTAATAATCGATAACTTTTTTTCCTTTGGGATTTGGGACTCCACTTTGCGCTAGATCTCTTCGTTATGATTTTCTCTTCAAAATGCTTTTTTAATCATTGGAATCCGATGATTTTTCGATTTTTGGTAGAATTTCAAAGTTGGACCATCGATTTTTGCAAATTTTTCCATACATACCCCTTTGCGTTTTTTTTAGCGATT